>SZWC01001443.1:39256-55902 GCA_023375785.1 Penium margaritaceum
TTTGAGAGAGAGAGAGAGAGAGAGAGAGAGAGAGAGAGAGAGAATGGGCTCATGCTAACAGCCACAACTCTTTTAGTGGTGGTTACGGCAAGCGGGCTGAGAGCGACGACACGCCCATGGAGATCGCAGCGCTGCAACAGCGCAAGTGCTACAACTGTGGCAAGCCTTGCCACATTGCGCGTGATTGTCGGAGTCCAAAGAAGGGCGACGGCAAGGGTAAGAGGAAAGGGAAGGGAAAGCAAGCCACGAAGGAAGAAGAGAAAGCAACAAAGGAGTCGGGAAATGAGGAGAGCCGGGAGTAGATGGTGTTACTCTTGGCTCCTCTCAGCCCAGACCGCCAGTTGACCACCCACCCAAACGCCTTGCGGTAAAAAAGGGAGTTTTCGAGGTCAACGCATGGGACACGGGGTATGAGGAGGAGGAGCCCACACTTCTCTTGGAGGCGCGAGTAAAAGACGTCAAGGAGAAGGTGGGGAGTCTGCTGGATTGTGGCACGAGCCACAGTTTTGTGAACATGGAGTGTGCACAGAAGTGGGGCCTTGCACTCACGAGAAAGAAGCAGACCGCTAACCAAGTGGACGTCACGATTGAAGTAGGGTACCTGGCCCGTCCCCTCTCCAGTCCTGTGGGGAAGCTTCGCATAATGACCGTATACCGGGTGTCCCCGATGAAGGGTTACAATGTGATCCTCGATCATGAATTTCTCCACAAGTACAACCCCGTCGTCAATTGGGAAGCGCGCACCGTCTCAGTCAAGCTCGGAAACAAGGAGTATCCCCTGTCTACGTGGTCCGAGGAGGAGGCCGCGGAGGAGGAGACTTGCGGGGAGGAAGCGCCGCAGCAGTCAGTGCCTCGCAAGGAGGAATTGGCGCCTATGGTGCTGAACTTGGTCCAGCTCAAGTACACAATTTGAAAAAAGGAGCAGATGTTTTTGGCGTTCGTCCGAGACGTGGAGGATGATTTTGACAAACCAGAGGATATGTCGCCGGCTGTGGCGCATGGGAAGATCTGTGAGCATCCGGGGGCCCAAGGAAAGTTTGCTGCGGTGCCCAAGGGGCTTTGGAAGGTGTGTACGGAGTTCGAGGATGTGTTCCCCGACACCCTCCCGACGGGTCTACCACCAAAGCGGGACGTGGACCATCGCATCGACCTCAAACCTGGAGCGCCCCCGCCTGTTCATGCAACGTACCGCATGAGCAACGTGCAGCTACAGGAGCTCAAGAAGCAGCTGACCAAGATGATGGAGCAGGGCTTCATTCACCCATCCTCGTCTCCTTATGCTGCACCTATCTGGTTTGTGCAGAAAAAGACGAGGGAGATTTGCATGTGTTTGGACTACCGGGAGTTGAACTAATTGACCATCAAGAACCGGTACCCGCTTCTACAAGCCGAGGAGCTCTTCGATCAGCTCCGTGTGACTCGCTTCTTCACAAACATCGACCTCCGTTCCAGCTACCACCAGATGCGCATTGCAGCAAATGATGTGGAAAAGACGGCTTTTTGCACCCGCTATGGTCACTACGAGTTCCTCGTGGTGTCTTTTGGGTTGACCAGCGCGCCGGCCACCTTTGTGGCGGCGGTGAACAACACTTTCAGGCCGTACTTGGATGACTTCGTGGTGGTGTACCTCGATAACATCTTGGTGTATAGCAAGACGGTGGAGGAGCATGAGGAGCATGTGAAGAAGGTCCTCAAGATTTTGAGGAATGAGACATTTATTGCAAAACTCTCCAAGTGTGTATTTGCCATGGGTAAAGTTGAATTCTTTGGACACATAATTGGCAATGGGAAGATTTCCATGGACTCGCGCAAGGTCGCAGCCGTGCAAGAGTGGCCAAAGTTGCGTAATGTGCATGATGTACAAGTGTTCCTTGGTTTTTGCAACTACTATCGCAGATTCATCTTTGGCTACGCAGGAGTGTCAGCGCCACTCTCCAATCTCACTCGCAAGGATCGCGAGTGGAGTTGGGGGGTTAGAGAACAAGAAGCCTTTGAGAATCTCAAAAGGGCTCTAACCTCCGCGCCGGCCTTGTACTTGGCCGACAGCGGCCGTGAGTTTGAAATGGCAACGGATGCATCGGACCTGGCCATTGATGGCCAGGTCATTGGTGGGATCCTATTGTAGGACTTTGGCAACGGGTCGCAGCCGGTCGCCTACTACTCACGCAAGTTGCGCGGGACGGAGCTGAACTACGCCACCCATGACAAGGAGATGCTCGCCATGGTCGCAGCCTTCAAGAATTGGCAGTGCTACCTCGAGGCGCGGAAGTACACGGTTTACACCGACCACCACGCGTTGAAGTTCTTCAAGATGCAACCGAACCTGAGTTGGCGGCAAGTGCGTTGGGGGGAGTACCTCGAGTCGCACTTCGACTACAAGATCGTGTATCCGCCAAGTCGCATCAACCCAGCCGATGCACTCTCACGGCGACCGGACCTGATGATGCGGGTTGCGTCTCTCACCACCCATGAGGATGCATTCCTTGTGAAGTTCTTCAAGGAGGGATACGAGGCGCATGGGGAGTGCGAAGCTCGGAGATTTTTCTTCGAGGCACCGTATTGGCGATGGCGTGGCACGCAGCAGGTGGTGGTTCCCGCGGTGCCTGCGCTTTGGAAGCTGATTTTGGAGGAGTGCCATGATAGTGGCCCGAGCTGTCACTTCTCCGCCGACAAAACATTGAACACGGCGGCTCGCTTCTTTTGGTGGCCCACCACGTCTTCGGAGGTGGCTGAATTCTGCCGGAGTTGTGACGTGTACCAACGCCACAGGGCACGGAGGACGAAGACCCCGGGTCTCCTCCAACCCTTGCTCATCCCCGAGCAGCCATGGCAGGACATGTCCATGGATTTTATCACATGTTTGCCCACGACTGCGGTAGGCCACAATGCGTTGTTGGTGGTGGTGGATCGCTTAAGTAAGATGTCGCACTTCATTGCAACGCGTGATGCAGTGAGCGCGGAAGGCACGGCTCGGCTATTCCTTGAGCACGTGGTACGTCTCCATGGCGTGCCGCGGTCCATTGTGAGCGACCGAGACTCGCGTTTCACGAGTAAGTTCTGGAAAGAACTCATGGAGCGGTACGGCACCAAGGTGCAGTTGTCCACCAGTTTTCATCACCAAACTGATGGGAAAACGGAGCGGACAAACCAGACACTGGAGCAGCTCCTCCGTACAGTGGGGGATCACGACGAGACAGCGTGGGACCAGCGGTTGCCGGTCGTTGAACTGGCATACAACTCCACCACGTCCGCCTCCATCGGCAAGGCTCCATTTGAGGTGGTGAACGAGATGGTGCCCACATCGCCCCTCAGTTTGCACATCGCAAGCAACCTGCCCGCGGTGGAGTCTACCGCATGTGACTTCACGCAGATTTGGGTGGCGACGCGGCATGCATTGGCAAAGGCGCAAGCGCAACAGAAAGTGCAAGCAGACCGCCGATGTGCAGACGGAACGCTCAAGGTCAGTGATCGCGTGCATCTCAACAGTGTGCACGTCAAGCTTCGTGGGATCCGGTCGGACAAGTTGAAACCTCAGCGGCTTGATCTGTTTGAGGTGTTCAAAATGCGGACACCCGTGGTGGCACAGTTGGCTCTCCCGCCTTCCATGCCAGTCCACGACGTGTTCCACATCTCCAAGCTCAAGCTCTAGCATGATCCAGCCGAGCATTTTCCTGGCCGCAGTTCAGAGCCTCCCCCTCCGGTGGTGATCGAGGGCGAGCAAGAGTTTGAAGAGGAGGCCATCTTTGACCACCGTCGCCGTGGCCGTGGACAGGAGTAGCTGGTCAAGTAGAAGGGCTATGATGCGGCCCACAACTCATGGGAGCTTGCCTGCAACTTCAACGTTGGCGGGGTGAATGCCATCCTCCAAGAGTACCAAGAGCGAACCGGGACAGCTCGCTCCTAATGGGGGGCGGAGTGTAAGCAGGACAGTGCCAATGGCAGTGATCACGGCTTGAGGCTTCCTTTAATATGTAATCTGACTGTAGATTTGGAATCTAAAGAAAAAACCATGCAAGATCAACACAAGAACGGGGTCGATCCATCAAGAATTGAGGATGTTACGCCCGGTCAAAGGTTGGACTGGCTGAGGGGAAAACAGGTGACAGGAATTCATCCCCAAGGACCAAGGCTCGACCCTCGGAAGACCCAACAAGGTCAAAGCGCGCCTTGGGGCCCGGATAGTCAATGAGTCAAGGATCATTGAGGGTCAAGGGCGCTTTGGAATGGCGATTTGAGGTGTTATTGCCAGAAGGTGCGTTTCGGGCGACCGTCACCGCAGCTAGTGGTGCTGCCAGCGACAGATTGCCGTGGTTCACGGAAACGACCACATCTCGGCCGTTCCTCCAGAGAATGATGTCATTCTTGGTGCGTTGGAATTCTGGGAAGGTGAGGTACATGATTTTGAGTCGATAATGCTCATCCTAGGTACTTACAGAGCCGCGCACGGCTCGGCGACCTCGGGTCGCCTAGGATGTGTCATCATGTACATATAGTCTTGTATGTTCACACTTGAATAACAAGTACAGTTTACCCCCACTGTGCCACACGTGTTCCCGTGCTCTCCCAAGACAACCCTACACTTCCGCAAATCTGGGAAGGTGTGCACCGGCCTCCTTCTGGTCGCCGTTGCCGCCGGTTGGTGCCTGCACCATCCGGTTGAGGCTAGCACACCGCGCCCGGTTTACAATTGAATTAGGCATTTTTGATGTGATTGGCTGTTGCGATCACTTGCAGAAAGTTGTCTTGGATGCCAAATTATGGCGATTTTTGACCAAATATCTTGTTTGCGTCTGTTGCTAAAGTAAAAACAGAGTTCTTTGGGGGCAAGATCACTGCCTGCGATAAGTCGAGTGCACTCCTTCACGCTCGGCTATTGACACAGACATTGAAGTCTGTACTGTACATCAGATTTCTCCTTAATCTCCCTTAAGTGAGCGATTGTAGCACGCGTGAGGCCACTCCACATTTCAGGTGGCATGAGAAATTCATGCCACGTCCAATTAATCTGTTGGAGAGGTAGTGCACCTGTGGTCGATGATGTGAGCACTGTCACGTGAGCCATTGATCCAGCTCCATCGGTCTCCTGCTGCCGCTAGATGGCCTTTAGATTGGACTAGCAACTCAAAGCCGTGCCACACAAAAGCTATACCGCAAGGTAAACATTCTTTTTTTTGTTGACACCAAAAGTAGTGAATTACACATCCAAACTCGTCAGCCACATCTTGACCGTGGAGAATGCAAGATCAAATGGGTTGATTTGCGCTTGTCGGCCACTGCTTCCCATTGTGCCAAGTGTCAACCCAATGGGCTACAGCGGAGGCAAAGGGTTTTTTGAGCCCAAAGAGTTTATCACCGGATTGGCCGTTGGGTTTGTCGGTGCTGTACCATTCTCCATGAAGATTGTTTCCAGTGCTTGGTTTGCCTAGAGAGTGTCGTTGTTTCCATGTTGCTCATACGCCATCACCATGGTATTAGTTGGGAATTGCTACTTGTCGTCGGGTGTGCTTTCTCTGTTCACCATTGTCATTGTGAAGTCCGGGACTTTGAATGGTGGAGATACACCAACGAATTGTGCAAGACTGTCATCGGATAGTTAATGCGTCGGTTGTCCCTCCAGCGTCGCTACGCTTTGATACAAAGTGTTATGCCGGGCAGAGTATAGGTGGTTCACAAGGATGAGGTGTTATACGAGTGGTTGTTTGGGTTAAGGGGAAAATGGATATTCTATATTCAGGAGTAAGTGTACTTTGATGAAAAGCGTTGAGTGAGTCGAGAACATACATACAATGCCAAGAATGCAAATGATGCATATGTCACGTCTTTGGTACTAGAGCCAAGTGACACATGCAAGGTTATGACGTGATTGGTTCATTTGATAAGCTCTGCCAAGAATTCGAGGAGTTTGAGAATATCAAGGCGCTTCTTTGTAAAAGTCTACCCCATTGAGAGTTTGACCAGACAAGATCAAAACATCGATATAGTTTTTGATACTTCTGTCTACCATTTTAGAAGGTGGTGAAAGTTGAGCGAAACATTTGGAACGAATGCCGTAGGTCAGGGCAGTTGGCCAAAATGCCCTTTGCAAAACGACACTAACATCCTAAAGTCGACCCTTGGTGGTCCACGAATGGAAGGAAAGATATGCCCACTTGTTGAGTTTAAGGACTCATAAACGTTAAAGATGTAACGCTACCCCTGTCGAGGGACAGTAAGGAACATTCACCCCTGCCTCGACGTTATGCCGAGCAAGATATAGCTGGTTCACATGGATGATGTGTGGGACATTAGAAGATTCGAGGAATTAAGAAACATGGATAATTTGAATTAATTAGTAAGTGTACTTTGATGGCAAGTATCGAGTGAGTTGAGCACATTTATATGATGAGGACAATGAAAACAGGGCATATGCTGGGTCCTTGGTGCTCCAGTCCAGCAACGCGTGCGAGGTCGCATTGTAAGTGGCTGCTTTGAGAAGCTCTGCTGAGAAATCGAGGTGCTTTGAGAGTATGAAGGTGCATTTTTGTGTAGGTTGAGTGCTTTCAAGAAGTTGCTCGAACAACATTGAGACATTGATACGGCTAACGACACTTATGCCGACCATTCTGAGAAGTGGTCGAAGTTGTCAGAACTGTTATGGGACCCGCCGGTCGAGGCGGTGTTTTTATCACCCTGGTGGCATCAAACACCTTATTTGAGGCCATTTTTTTATTTTTCGTGAAAAACCGTGCAGGTTTGGTCCAAGAACCGGGTCATTTGGTGCAAGGACGAGAAAGATACAGCCGGGTAAAGCTGGGTGGTGCGCGTCCGGAAAATGGACGGGAGCACCGGTTTGACCCCAACGAGGCGGAGCGACTTTCTCGCCCATTGCAGCCGAAGCGCCCTGGATGGACGCTTATCCAATGAGGCAAGGTTCATTGGGGTCCATGGGCGCTTTGGGACGGTGGCTGGAGCTGCATTCGCAAGCAAGGGCGCTTCGAGCGGCCGTGACCCCCGCTAGCAGTGCTGCCACCGGCCGTCACGCATGGAGCACTCAAACAGCCATAACTTAGCCGTTTCTCCACGGATTGAGGAGTTTTTTTGGTGCGTTGGAAAGCTCGCGGTGTGTACTACATGATGTATATGTTATTTGCATGAGTGAGCCTCGGTAGAGGGCTTCGGAGCGCCGAGGGCCTTTCGGCTTGCTCATAGGGGCTGGTACACAAGGAAGCCTACGGGTTGTTCTAGGCATGCCAATCTTACCCAGAGACTATGTACATTGCCTTGTACTGATCTATCAATTCTAAAGGTCTCATTCCTTGCCCAAATCTCCTTGTTCTCCAAGCATTGCTTTGCACACGTCCATTGGGTCCTACAAGTCTTCTGCAGCGCACCTTGGTGCAAACGCCGCCGGGAGAGTTGCACTGCGGGAACCTCGGTCACTAGGAGCGGTCTTGCTGCTAGGAGAGGGTCGTTCGATATCTCAAGGGTTGGCCCACACACCAAGGGGTCGAGGGTTGGGAGGTTTATCCCAAGGGCTTGGCGTGTGACCATCACACCGGCGCCCCTTGGTTCACAAGAACCTTCTGGAATGGTACACCTGAGTTCGGGGAATGTGGCCAGATTGACCTTCATCGATCGGCGTAAAACTCTTGAGGTTTGCACATGGTGGGCCATGAATGTAATGATAAGTTTTCCCACCTACGAATTTTAGGGTTTCGTGTACGTCAAGGACGCACATTTTCTAGCGACATCCGAGCAAGTTATCAGACGTAGGACGGTGACAACAATAGTAGCCGTCTTCAAGTAATCAATATCTTGTAGAATTGTTTAGGGCTCCCAGCTGTTGCACATAGCGTTATAGCCATGCCACTTGACCAGAACTTTGGTCGTTTTTCCACGGTGTCGATGTCTGGTGATATCTTCAAACATGTACTCCATACCTTTGTCCAGTTTTACAGGACCTGGTGGTGCGATGTCTCTACCAAGGAAGTTCATACCGGGGTCCGGATAGTGCTTGAGCTTACATATGTGGAGAATGGGATGAATTTCCATGCTGTTGGGCAAGCAAATGCCTGCAATGAGAGGACTTTGCTTTTGTTTGATCTCAAACGGTCCCAGCCATGAGGGTTTGAGATTCACAATGTCCTGTCCTCTAAGTTTGATGTTCATTCAGCTGACAAGGATGCAATTGTCATCGCTGAACACGTCATTGTTGTGATGTCGTTTGGCCCCTCGCTTCATAGCTGCTTGTGTTTTTCTGAAGGTTTGTCGTGTTTCCTCCGAGACACATGGGAAATCCCTGCGGTGGATGTCGACCGTGAGAATGTTGCTTTGACTTTGTGGTGAGAATATTGCCGTAGACCACTTTGAATGAAGTCAAAGCAACATTCTCACCACGGTCGACATCCACCACCATGGTGTGGTGAGAATATTGCCGTAGACCACTTTGAATGAAGTTTTACTTCTTATGGTGGAAGTGGAGGAATTATATGCGAGTTTAGCGGTGAGGAGTCTAGCCGTCCAATTGGTTTATGCGGCTTGCATAATGCACGAAGAAGTTGTTTGAGCATCTGAATTGTCCATTTTCTTTGTCCACTGGTTTGAGGATGGAGTACCATTGAAATTTGGATCTGACTGCCTTAATACATCATCAGCTCATGCAAAAAATGACCGGTGAAGCGACCGTTTCTATCACTGATGATGGTACATGGCACACTGTATAACCGTACGATCTGGTTCAGGAACAACTCTATTGTTCCTTCTCCAATGACAGTGGTTGTTGTCAGGATGGATTGTGACACTTGAGAGAATCTGTCCACCATAACAAGGGTGGCGTCGTATTCCTCAAGAGTGGCGGGCAATCCTATCACAAAGTCCATGCTCATGCCGATTCACAGTTCTCTTGGAATTGGGAGTGTGGACTGGGTGACTTCATGCGACGATATCTTTATCTCTGACAGGTGTCGCACTATTTGCATAATGCTGATATGTCGGTCTACATCTTGTTCCACAAGGAGTACTTTGCTGACTTTGTGAGAATCTCGTCCTTGCCACAGTGTCCACCTGGATCGGTGTCGTGGAATTCTTCCAGTAGCCTCCTCCGTAACTCCATGTTTGGTGGGACGACGACCTGACAAGTGAATTGCCGTCGCTAGTAGGGATCCTCAAACCAGAACTTGGTTTTGTCATACCTACCAAAATCTTTGCATCCACTCGCAAACAACCTTGCAAGGTACAGGTCTTATTCAATGAGAAATGTGCAATTCTTGGTCATTAGATCTGGTCACTGACTTAAAGCATCCACCGGATCAGTTTTTCTTGGGAGGTACTCGATGTCGTAGTTGAAGTTGGACTCAAGGAGCTCCATCCATTGAGTTTGTTGATGGTTCAGATTTGGCTGAGTCTTTGGATCTTTTAGGGTGTGATGGTCGGTGCAGACGATACACTGTTGAGATTCCAAATAGCACTGCCATGTCTTGAACATGTGCATGACAACGAGCATTTGTTTCTTGTGCACTTCATAGCTAAGTTCCAGCCCACATAGTTTTCTCAACATATACACGACCGGTTGTTCCCCTCCACGGCTGTTTTGGAGAAGAACGGCTTCAATGTCTCAACTGGATGTGTTAGTGGCCATGATGTAGTCCAGCATTAGATGTACCAATTGTAAGGCTGGTGCCAAGGTCAGGGTGTTCCTCAAGAAGTCAAACGCTTCTTCTCTCCTACATCTCCAAATCCAGTCCTTGGTTTTTTGAGTGAGACCTAAGAGAAGCGTTGACACTTGAGGGTAGTCCTTTGTCAATTGACGACAGAAGTTGCAGAAGCCCAAGAATACTTGGACGCCCTGAATAGTTGTAGGCGTTGGCTAATGAGCGACTGCCTCCACATTTTTTGGGTCCATAGTGATTCGCCCGCCGCCGATGNCGGCTGTTTTGGAGAAGAACGGCTTCAATGTCTCAACTGGATGTGTTAGTGGCCATGATGTAGTCCAGCATTAGATGTACCAATTGTAAGGCTGGTGCCAAGGTCAGGGTGTTCCTCAAGAAGTCAAACGCTTCTTCTCTCCTACATCTCCAAATCCAGTCCTTGGTTTTTTGAGTGAGACCTAAGAGAAGCGTTGACACTTGAGGGTAGTCCTTTGTTGATCGACGACAGAAGTTGCGGAAGCCCAAGAATACCTGGACGCCCTGAATAGTTGTAGGCGTCGGCCAATGAGCGACTGCCTCCACCTTTTTTGGGTCCATAGTGATTCGCCCGCCGCCGATGATGTGGCCCTGAAACTCGTTCCAACAATAACTGAAGTCGCACTTTGAGATTCTTCCAAAAAATCTCCCTTAGTTGTATCTTGAAAACTTTAAGGAGATGTCCATTGTGCTCCTCCGAGGTAAGGTTGTACACCAGGATGTCATTGAGATACACGACGACAAACTCATCGATGTACGGGGAAAAAATATTGTTCATTGCTGCCATAAACATTCCAAGGGTAATTTTGAGTCCAAAGAACAAACCCGTGAACTTGAAGTACCTGTATCCTGTGCACAATGTCGTCTCCTTGACATCTTTATCAGATATGAGGATCTCGTGATACCCGCTATGTTTGTCGATCTTGTGAAAATATTGGGCCTTGTGGAGTTGGTCAAAACGTTTGTCTGCTCGCAGAAGAGGGTAGGGGCTTTTATGGTGATGTTGTTCAATGCTTGGTAGTCCATGCATATCTACATCTGTCCAATTTTCTGTTTTTGTAAAAATTACAGGTGTCGCATATGGTGACGTAGAAGGTCGGATGAACCCCTCACGGAGGATTTGTCCATCTGCTTCTTGAGGTTGGTCAGCTCGAGATCCATCATTTGATACTATCCCTTCAACAGTAGTATAGAAGTATTAGTAACAATAGTAGCAGCGGGAATAACAAGAGCCATTGACACTAATGCTTAGTAGGACCTTGAGGCTGCGGGCTATGACTCGGAGCATGGGAAGAGACCTATGATCACGAAAGGCACATTTTTCCTGATTTGGAAGACGAGGAGGACAACAAAGGCATAGATGATGACTCTCGCCAACAGAGGGAGTGGGAGGCACAAAGTGTCCAGATGTAGCAGTAGGCTTGTGTCATGGATGGATGGGAGGAATGCGCAGAGTAAATGGACAACTCCTAGGTCCTGGAAAGTGTATGTTGTATTCCATTCATTATTTCAGTTTTAGATAATGTAATTTCCTTTCTATTTTCATGCTTCCTTTCCAATAACATGTATTGCCATTTGTTTCGTGTTATTCAGGTCATGCACATCTCTTATCAACAGCCACTTATGTGACCAGCAACCACCTGTATGACCAACGCCCACTTCTGTGACCAACAGCCACTTTTGTGACCAAGAGTCAATTTTGTGACTAACTGAGAGTTCTATGATGAGCAGCCATTTGTGTGACTAAGAGTCGGGCCGCTGGGGGTCAGGTTTCACGTGGCCTCTGTGTAGATGGCTTAGGCTGTAAGGATGTAGTATTGTGTTACTAGCCTTGTCTCAATTAGATAGCAAAATGATCTCAGGACATGTTGACTGACTTTCATGTAAACTCCCATGGTAAATATGGTCATTAGGTGCTTCGATGTGTGCAACAACCCATCCCATAACCACAACAATTGTTTCAATCATCCTTTTTCGTTCTCACGATTGAACCCCAAGGGAATTAAAATGTTTATACCATTCAATTCTTCATTCTATTTCATGACTTGGTTCATTTCACTTCAATGGATGCACTTCCACACTTGGTGCAACGTCTAGTAGGTCTCAGGCATGGAGCACACACCATGGGACTTTTGTCCATCAATCGGAACATCCATTTTGGCAGGTGTTGATGTGACGTACATACTCAAGGGTTACAGCAACATCACCCCAAGGCCAGCTCACATTGTGAAGATGTAGTTGTGTAAATTCTCTTATCGACACAACCCTAGTGATGACAGTGCCTCTTAGACATTTGAAGACGACATCTTCTACGTCATGGATGACAGCGACAATGCAGAATATTTCTCTGATGAAGAGGCATCAGAGTAGGACGACAATGATGTGTATATTGACTAAAAAAAGGACCATTGTTGTGTCGTTGGAAAAATTTGTGCAGCCTGTGAGGACATGTCATGGATATCCTCTTTGCCTCTTTTTTGGTTGTTTAGTACATGCCCAAGTCCGTTCATCCCAATTACTACAATGTGAGTATATGTGTGTGAGTAGCCACCTAAGCTTCAATACAAACATCGCTCTTGATTCACTGAACATTGTGTGCAAGGCAGAGGCTTAATAACGCGATGAAGCAGGATACTTGCTGCATTGATGTGTGCAATTAATGACAGTTTTTCCATGAAAATGGAACTTGTGAAGTAAATTGTAGTTGTGCTGACCTTTTTATGATGATACATGAGCCTGTATCGGCCTATATTGTCATCAACTACAAGGTTTTACACGTGAGATATCTAAGTGCATGATGTGATCTTGTAACAAAAAAATGTTCATGTACAAGTGATTCAAAGTTTAAAAACGTGCGTAAGTGTAAAGGTTGTGTTCATGCCACACGTTACATCCATTCGTTCATAAGAATTACAATGGGAAAAAGGCTACTATTCAATGGCATCGCAACCTTCCACAAAGTAATGATTCTAAGGACTTCCATGGTTCCCAAATGATGGGACAATCCTTAGGCCGGGGCAAAAACATTTGGTGTCCGGCCACCCAACACATTACTTTCGGCCTTCGGGGTTCGCTATTATACAAGTTGTGAGGATGGGGTACATGTCTATGGTCCCACTCCTGCTTGGTGAGCCTCCATTTCCATTGGGCCTCACCTGATTTAAGATATGCAATGCCCTCAGCCCGACCATTCTGTGTACAAACACTTCTGATCTGTCCGCAATACATCATTCCGGTCTGCAATGCCCATGTTAAACTAGAATGTATGTTACCACAAGTACAGAAGCAAAGAATAAGAGTACATAAATTTGAAACCCAAGTCCTCACATCGTTGCCTAAACTGCCATGTCATAATGGTTTGTGACACCCGCAACAGACAACATTTTTTGTAGTGACAACGGTTGTCAGCATCAAACAGGCGATGCACGCCGCAAACAAAGGGTTTTCATAGAAACCCTTTGGATGTAGAAATGGTGTGGTTCAAACAGATCCCACCTGTCGGAGTATACAATCACCGTGCTGGTTTTCTGCTCCACAACAATGAAGTCGATGCTGTAACCGACGGACAGTACCAGGAGTTACAGAATATTCCTGTAACATTGTTGGGTTCAAAGCTGTTGGGAACTATCCTCAACAAATGCTAGATACATTCTTGGCATCCATGCCCTGGGGGTGTAAAGGGCCTGTATTTTACATAGTGTTTAGGCATGTGCACAGGGTAGCGCATGCCCTTTCACTACTCCTAAGGAGATGGGGAGCTACGCACTAGACCAAGTTGTACATGCACACAAGGCAGGATTACCTCAATCTGCCTAGCCTACGTGCATCCAAGGTTGGAGAGCAACATCTACTGCATCATCCCCAACATTCATGAGGTCTGAAGCAGTCACGGCGCATGACTATAAGGAGATCTATGATCTACATCGATCTCTACAGAACAATCAATGGTGGAATTCTTCCACCATTAAAGCTTCTTGAGGAATCCACCTCGCGGAGAACCTTCGCCATCAAGTTGGATGAAGCTTCCTTCATAAGGAAGCTTCCCCAAAGCTGTTTCCACATCTAAGTACCATCTCTGAGCTGGACGAAGATTCCCCTGCAAGGAGCCCTCCTACCTGAAAGGCTAAGAAGTGACTATTGCCACCACAAATGAGGAAGCTTCTGCTCAAAGGCAATCAACTTACCAGGGCCACATGTGTATAAGGCAACAACCTTGGCACACTCAATGATAACTCTCTGAGACACAGTAGCCTCAGTACTTCAAGAGCTTCAGACTTCAACTTCTCCGTCATCATTGTCACCTTGGCTACTAGGTTGCATACTAGAGCACCCAAGTCAAGACTCTGCTGGAGTTCAGTCCGAAGAACCCTGCAAGACTAGCACTATAGTGCTGGCATGGGAGGAGGACGCTTGACAACCTGGTGGCCAAACTACCTTGAAGACAGTGGCAGCTCCAAGACCCCTTGCGTTGACAACCTTGAAGGCCTAGCAAGGATTCTTCACTTGAGGGATGTCAGGTAGCTCAGTGCTTTGTACATAGCTGTGTTAAGACATACTTGCATTTTGTACTTTGTACAGTGAGTTGAGAGATTCATTTCTCAGCTGTGCTCTTTTATCTTCATAGGCTCTAGATAGTGTATGCTTTCTTGCTTAGCACCGACATCTCTCTACAAGGAGCAAACAAAAACCAAGACCTTGCTGCCATAAACCAGATAACTTCTGCTGTATAAACTCAGACATCGCCTACCTCCTATGAAAAACCTACCCTAAAACAGCGCCATTTTTACTTTGTGGTGTGAAAGTTCCAAAGGTGTTTGCTTGTTTGCAGGAAAATCTTCCAGGTCAAGTGACCAAACGTATTAAGTGGAATTGCCGCCTGTCGTCAGATTCCCCAAAACCATCCAATAACGGACAGGGCTGTTCACCACAAGTGCTTTTGATGCTTTTGACGCGAGTGAAAATCTCATTCCTTTAATGAAAACACGTGGAAATTTTTCATGGAAGTGTTGTACATAGACATGGCGCTCTTATTGAACAAGCCACAGGCATGGCCTACATAAAATATCAAACGGGTGGATATGGGGTTATTAAAGAGCGGTGTCTTGATATGTCATATTCGTTGAGAAACATGTGGATGTATGGTGATTCCCTCGTCTTCAGAATTGGGCCCATTTCTACCATCAACAACAGTAGTAGCAGCAACAGAAGAGGCAACAACCACAGCCTGCATAGGGCAGCGGTCAACAAACCCAATGTATGCGTTTTCTGGTCCCTCTTATCCAACGTTGGGGAGCATAAGGTCAGTTATGGCGCAACGATAAGCAGGGAAAGGCACGCATTTCATCTGATGGGCATGGGGTTGGCACTTGGCAAGGAAGTGGTCATGCTAGGCTCAGCGTCTGGAAGTCTGCGTTGTCCTGTCCTTGGCCATGAACCAAAACATTGATATTGATTCTATGTGTTGGGGGGAGGAAGAAACGCAAAAAAGTAGCCCGCGAGAGCTTGTAGCCCTTGCCCAATCCACTAGAAGGAGTGGCAAAAAAGGAGCAATCAAATACGCGCCGATTCCTTATGAATTGACGGTGACTTTTACTTATGTTACATTCTTTGCAACATTCTATCCACGGAAACAACTAGATTTAATCTAAATGCCTGGGGTGAAGACGTTCATCCTATCCTCGCCAGGATGCTAAATCTTCATGGCTGCGCACAAGCGAGGCTTGCTGAGCTGGAGACATCACTCAACCGACACCCAAAAAATCACGATTCATATCCGTCAAAGTTGGATTGAATCAAGCGCGACTTTGAAGGATACCTAGTTGTTCTCCCATCGATTCAAAACGTTTCCCTCCTACTCGAGGAATCAATAATCTAGATTCCAATGTTGCACTAAGGTGTAGAGAGTTTTGTAGTAACCTAAGCACATTTGGTTCAAATGGAAACAAAAACAATTGTTACTGAAAATGTAGGAAATGAAATAATCATGTATAAACTACGACATTGAATTTGTAACTCTAAGTTTTAGGCATTGTGGAATTTCTTCTGTTCAAATCAACATTTTAGATAAAGTATATGTAAAAATACTTATATTCCCACATGGATTCTTTCTATGGACTACGTTCCGCTTATTCATTGTATCCATACGTGTGTTCATGTCCGTGTACATTTATACGCATCCATTTATGATTTGGTATAAGTATAAATGGAATGGGAAGTATGAAAAAAACTCATTTCATGTAGTATTTCCTTCATGTACTTACGACTTGACCATCTTATGTCAATGATCCACCTTGACGTTGTCTATGAGTACCAATTGTAGTTCCAATAGAGCCAATATCTTGTGTTGCATAAACATAGGTTTAATTTTGTAGGGCATGATAATCACTCTATCCAATCTGTGAGGGTGTTAGGAACCCCCTTCCCGCCGACTTAAAATTGAGACTCCCCTGCCCACTCGCTTCACCATTCTCGATCAGCGTCATGCGCTGCTGATCGAGTGAAGCGAGGTGGGGTATGTCCACCTTCCTCGCGATTCTCGCTCCCACGCGAGAATCACGATCGAGCAATGAGCTCTTTGTTTTTGTTTTTATCAACACGCAAACCCTCTAGTCTGGTTCAGGGTTTTGTACATTTTGCGCGGGCAGAGCCCGCACAAAACACAAAACTACATCAAACTACAGGGTTTGTGTGTCAAATAAACAAGAAAACAACAAAGAGCTCATCGCTCGATCGCGATCAAGCGAAAACGTGTGTTTTGGAGATTGAACAGGAAAGCCCTTTTTGCTTTCCTTTCCTTACTCGCAAACCCCAATTTTTAACATTCAAACCGTAGTCAAACCCTTCCTTGAATTACATTTTGGGTTTTGTGTTTTTTTCTTGCGCGTGATCCTGCTGGGCCCCTCGGTATCAGGGCCCGGAATGTTCCCTTTCAATGCATGGGGAGTCTCGGACCCCCCATGCAAGCCATAAGGACCCCCCCCCCCC
>SZWC01001443.1:111003-123960 GCA_023375785.1 Penium margaritaceum
TCCTCCTCCTCCTCCTCCTCCTCCGCCGCTGCTGCCGCCGCCGCCGCCAACGCCGCATCTGCCGCCGCCGCCTCTGCGGCCTCCACCGCAACTGTTGCTGAAGCTGCCGCCCCTGGCGCCGCGGCCTCCACCGCCACTGCTGCGGAAACCGCCGCCGCCGCCGCACTGCTCCCTCCGCCACCCTGCCGTCGCCGCTGCCGCCGCCGCCGCCGCCGCCGCTGCCACTGCCGAAGCCGCGGATGCCGCTGCCGCCGCCGCCGCCGCGGGTTCCGCAGCCACTGCCATGGTGACTGCAACTGCTGCTACTGCGGCAGTTGGATAGACACCGGTGCCACTGCCGCGCTGCTCCTGCGGCTTCCGCCGCTGCAGCCATCCCCGTTGGCGTGCTCCATAGCTGCTGCCAACCTAGCGTTGCAGCTCCCAAACCCACCCCTCTCTGTGGAGGCTGCCCTTTCAATCCATTTGCAACTTGTCATGCCCACATGCTTGTCACACTCCTCTCCTTCAACCCCGTGCAGTTTGCGCGCATGTTCCCCCTCGAACAATTCGACTTGGGACCGGACGGGCTCACCCCTACGACCGCCAGCCTTTCTCAGCCACCTGGAGCACCGCCACCAGCAGCAGCAGCAGCAGCAGCATCCGTGGCCCAGTTTGACCGCGACTACACGCCGCCTGAGCTGATCACACTGTTGTTCACAGACCTCGGTGTGCTCACGCCCGCTGCCGTCAGCGACGAGCTCATCCAGCTGTACCTATGACCGGTACAGACTCAACGGAGGGTTGCAGGCTGCCCGCTGCTTAGTAGAAGCAGCAGCGGCGGCATCAGCAGTGGCAGCACCAGCAGCGGCAGAAGTGGCAATGGCCTCGGTGGTGGCCACGGCAGCAGCAGTTGGGACTGTGGCGGCATCAGGAGGCTGGGGTTGTGGGAGCAGGATGTGGTTTGGTCCTCTGGCTTCGTAGAGCGACGGAGCGTGTCGTGTTGCAGGCTCCAGAGTGTACGGTGCCTGCCCCGTGTTTGCAGACCATTCTTGGGCTCCAGTGTCTGCAGGCGGAGTCCGCCATTTCAACACATGGCTGCCTGCGTACCTGCCACTGTGTTGGTGTGTGTATCACATCACACCACGACAGCAGTAGTGATGTTGGCAGCAACCTCAGCTTTGGCATCAACAGCAGCAAAGGCATTGGTGGCAGCAGCGAGAGCAAAGCCAGCAGCACAGGGAGCATCGGCAGCATTTCTGGCAACAGCATCAACAGCAGCACCAGAAGAAACAGCAGCAGCAGGACCAGCTTCAGCAGCAACAGCAGCAGGAGCAGCAGTAGCAGAAACAGCAGCAGCAGCAGCAGCAGCAGCAGCAGCAGCAGCAGCAGCAGCAGCAGCAGCAGCAGCAACAGCAGCAGCAGCAGCATCACCAGCAGCAGCAGCAGCAGCATCAGCAGCGGTAGCAGCAGCAACAACAGTACTGGCAGCAGCCGCAACAGCACCTCTTCTCCTGCCACAGGATCAAGTTTCACTGGACAAGCTGAAGGCACACGTGGACAGTGAAGCCTGTTGCGTGTGAGCATGAGATGCGTATGAAAGCAGCACTCCCGAACCTTGGACCTGCTATGTTCTCCGCGTGTTGTATGACTTTGCGCGCAAGGAGCCCACATCAATTTTCACTTGTGAACCCATGGTCTGTGAAAAAACAATGATCCATCGCGGAAGATGGTGGAGGCCGTTGGCGGAAGACATTAATGAAGAAAACAACGGTCGAGATCAGGCGACCTCATTTTGAGAGGCGAATGAGACATGGCCATAGAGTCCAAGGGGCGAATGCTGCCATTGCGCAGGTAGTAAAGGGTTGCTAGCATAGTACATGTAACAAGGAAGAAAGGATGAGGCACACTCCCATGTCCCTCAACTTCAGTGCCTAGAAATTAAAGAAATGAGCAATGAGAGCGAAGAAAGGAAGAACAGAAGATTCGGGTGCTAGTAACCGATTGACCCGGCTGCCCATGGGAAATGCTTCATGTAGGGCCTGATTGACACCATGGTGTCAGAATAGAGCGGTCTGCAACATGGCATGAGCTGTTTCGCACACTCCATAATTGTTGGACATGGTTGTCACACACTCAAGTGACCTCTTGACTCTACCAACACACACAGACTGTCACTGCAGGTAGTTGTTAATTTGGACTGAAACTCTCAGCTGTAAAGTTGTGATGCAAGATGGAGCTTAGTGGTGTTGGTTTTTGCGCTCATTGTGCTCTGTTGTGTCCTCCCGACCTGTGTACATCGGCGTGCAGATGACTGACGGTGAGACTCGACGCTGATGGAGTGTCGTCCAGTGGAGTCGTCGCACGATGAGGTCTTCTCGCAGTTCGCTAGAGCCCCCTCCCTCCGGCGACGTGTTCAGCTCCATCGGCAGGCATCCTTGGCGGTCGCGCTGTCGGCAGTCACTGCCACCGCAGTCGCTGTCTGCATGCGTCCAGCGCGTACTGTCGTGCCTGCGTCGTCATGCGCTGCCTAGGGTCCCAGTTGCATGTTGCATGGCCCTGATTGGCAGCATAAACCATCGTGGGCACTGCCTGGGTTCAGGCTGCCATAACTCCTCGCTACTGTTTTTCTAGCAGATTCTGACCGCACGGCTGCGTTNCGCCTGTGAGTCATGGGGGAGTGTTGGTTTTTGCGCTCATTGTGCTCTGTTGTGTCCTCCCGGCTTGTGTACATCGGCGTGCAGATGACTGACGGCGAGACTCGACGCTGATGGAGTGTCGTCCGGTGGAGCCGACGCACGCTGAGGTCTTCTCGCAGTTCGCTGGAGCCCCCTCTCTCCGGCGACGTGTTCAGCTCCATCGGCAGGCCTCCTCGGCGGTCGCGCTGCCGGCAGTCACTGCCACCGCAGTCGCTGTCTGCATGCGTCCAGCGCGTACTGTCGTGCCTGCGTCGTCATGCGCTGCCTAGGGTCCCAGTTGCATGTTGCATGGCCCTGATTGGCAGCATAAACCATCGTGGGCACTGCCTGGGTTCAGGCTGCCATAACTCCTCGCTACTGTTTTTCTAGCAGATTCTGACCGCACGGCTGCGTTCGCAGCGTCGGTGTTATGGTATGGTCAAGTTTTCAGGCAAATCGAACGACGCTCGGGTTTTGGGCTGTCGGCCGTCTGGCAGGCCTCACCGAGAAAACCTGCTAGCCTGAAATTAGCTATTTTCTGATTGGCTGATGAACTGAGTAACAAGCTGTACAGAGGGGGGGGGCTAGAACTTGGAGGGGTCCCCCATTGCTGTTCATTCTTCATTGCTAATCAGTTACTATCAGTTTTCAGCTGCTTTCTGGCGTGAACACTGGCGCGCGCACTTCTGAGTAACAAACCCAGAGCTTCCAGACATAGATTCTAGAGCAGCAGACTGAGGGGGCAGCTGACTTAAGCAACGAGCGTGGAAGCCCGCACGCTGCATCAACAACGCAGCTGCCCCAACCTGCAGCCTAGTTTCTTTCTTGGTATCAGAGCCAGAGCGTAGCAGCAGCAGCAGCAGCAGACAAACGTACAGGTGCCAGACAACGCCGGCGGACTCCCATATGCGCCAGTGCAGGGGAAATGTTGCCGGATTTTTTCCGGCAGCATTGACCCGCCTGGTGGCGGCGTCAAAGTTTTTCCCACGGCCACTGGGCCAGGGGAAATGCTGCCGGATTTTTTCCGGCAGCACTGACTCCCACGCTGGACGCAAGGGAGTGAGCGGCCGACCACTCGAGGCACCTGCTGACGACGGCGCAAGGCATTGACGTCCTCAGGTGTGACTGAACGCAGCAGCCAGCAGCAGCAGCAGCAGCTTGCCGCGGCAACGAGCAGTGGCAGCACCGGCCAGCAGCAGCAGCAGATAGCAGCGGCTGGCAGCAGCAGCAGCTCGCAGCAGCAGCAGCCCGTAGCAGCAGCAGCCGGCAGCACCAGCAGCTGCAGCGAGCAGCAGCTTGCAGCAGCAGCTGCTCGCAGCAGCAAGCAACAGCCGCAGCAGGCGGCAGCAGCAGCAACGGCAGCAGCTGCAGTAGGCGGCAGCAGCAGCAGCAGGCGGCAGCAGCTGCAGCAGCTCGCAGCAGCTGCAGCAGCTCGCAGCAGCTTTAGCTGCAGCAGCCCGCAGCAGCAGCTGCTGTAGCTACGAGCAGCTAGCTGCTCGCAGTGAGCAGCGAGCAGCCAGCTGCTCGTTGCGAGCAGCCAGCTGCTCGCAGCGAGAAGCGAGCAGCTAGCTGTTCTCTGCAAGCAACCAGCTGCTCGCAGCAAGCAGCGAGCAGCCAGCTGCTCGCTACGAGCAGCCAGCTGCTCGCAGCGAGCAGCGAGCTGCGAGCTGCGAGCTCCTCGCAGCGAGCAAGCAAAACTGAAAAAAAAAAGAAACAACAAAAAAACGGGGACCTACCGCCCCCCGATCTGTCCCTCTGTTAAGGAGCAGCAGCAACAGCCGCTGCAGCAACAGCAGCAGCAGCAGCAGTAGCAGCAGCAGGAGCAGCTCCAGCAGCAGCAGCAGCAGCTACGGCAGCAGCAGCAGCTGCAGCAGCCACAGCAGCAGCAGCAGCAAGTGCAGCAGCAGCAGCAGTAGCACAGCAGCAGCAGCAACAGCAGCAGCTGCTGCTGCAGCAACGGCAGTAACAGCAGTGGCAGCAGCCGTAACAGCAGTGGCAGCAGTAGCAGCAGCAGCATCAACAGCAGCGGCTGTAGCAACCACTTCTGACGTCAGCAGCTGTCCGCTGACATCACTGCTGACGTCATCAACCACATACACAAAAAAAAAAGAAAAAAAAGGGGGAAACCAGTAGGACACCAGGGGACTCTGCTGACGTCTGCCATCCTTGGGAGACGTCACTCTTGACTCAGCAGCACACACCGAACACCAAAGGAAGCAAACAACAAAAAAAAAACAAGCCTTTGGACACACCATGGCGAACTCTCACGAGGCGGAGGGGTCCTTTACGGGGGGGAACCCTACCTCCCCTTTCTTGCGGCGCCTGCAGCTGCAAGAGCTGCAGCAGCAGCAGCAGCAGCCGCAGCCGTAGCAGCAGCAACAGCAACAGCAGCAGCAGTAGCAGCGGCAGCCCCAGCAGCGGCAGCAGATACAGTAGCTGCATTAGTTGCCGCAGCAGCAGCAGCGGCTGCAGCAGCCGCAGCGGCTGCAGCAACAGCAGTAGCAGCCGCTACACCAGCAGCAGCAGCAGCAGCAGCAGCAACAGTAGCGGCAGCAGCAGCAGCAACCGCTGCAGCAACAGCAGCAACAACAACAGCAGCAACAATAGCAACGGCTGCCACTGCAGCAGCAACAGCAGTAGCATCGGCAACAGCAGCGGCAGCAGCAGCAGCAGCCGCTGGAGCCCCAGTAGCCCACTGGTGTCGTCGGCGACGACCCTGATCCCATCGTCGCTGTTCAGCACCAGCTCACCGCCTTGACGCATCAGCTTGCTTTGCTACAGCCACCAGCCTCCCAGCCTGCCACCAGTGTGCTGCCATCATTTGTCCCTCCAGGACACGCCAGCCCGGCTGTGTCAGCTGCCACATGTTTCCTGGCACAGCAGCAGACTCAGCGCCAGCGGCAAACAGTGACCTCCGTCCTTGGCCCCACTCTGGGCGCCGGCCGCAGGCAGAAGGACTTTGAGACGCCGCCGCCACCGCTTCAGGCCGGCGAGCAGTTCCGGAGCTAGGAACTCAGCTTCCGGATCTGGGCCCAAGGTGAGGGTCTCTGGATGTACTACACCCTCCCTTACGACTCCACCCAGGCCGACCAGCTGTATGACGCTGGTCGCGCCGTTCGTGCCTTAGTCCCAGTCGCTCCTCCGGCGTCCCGCCTGGCCCTCGAGCCTTTCCTTGGCGTCTTCACCACTGACATCCCTCCAGACCCTGCCGCCGCCTGACATGTCCTCACCAGGCCCCATCGCCTCTCCAGCGACGCTGAGATCAGTCGCCTGCTCCGGGAGTTCAACTCACTACACACGGGGGAGACCGAGACGGTCACTGCCTATTGGCAGCGGGCAGAGGACATCCTTTGACATCTCGGCACATCCGCTCCGCCCCCTCTGTCCGCGCTTCTCACCATCAAGCGCGGCACCACCAGCGCGTACGCGGACGTCTTCGTGCACTACCCCCAGGAATCCTCTCCACCATGGCGGCCCAAGGCACCCTCATGCCCTGGGCGTACGAGCTCTTCCTCCGTGTTGAGGAAGCTCGACAGGAGTCCCAGCTCCATCGCATGGAGGCACTTGCATCCCCTGCCGTCGCCTCTCCTGCCGGTGCCTCCCTCCCCGTCGCTTCACCTGCCATTACATCCGTGGTCGTCGCCTCCCCCGTCGCAGCTACCTCGTCGACGTCAAAAACGAAGAAGAAGCGCAAGAACAAGAAAGGCAAGGGTCCGTCGCAATAGCAGCAGCAACAGTCGTCGACCGGATCCAGCGGTGGTGGCGCGGTGTGCCACAACTGCGGTCGGCCTGGACATGGGTGGTACACATGCCCCCTCCCGACGGACGAGGCCCGCATCATCGCCACCTTGAGGTGCCAGCGGGAGCACCGTCTCGCCTCTGCCGCCGTCGCTACTGCTGACACTCCGACCTCGTCTAGCAGCTCGGCCGCTCCGACAGTTTCGCCTGTCCTGCAGACGCCCCAGGAGCAGCAGTACTACTCCCAGCCATCGGCGCTTCCGTTTCCTTCGCCGGCCTAGTCCTCATACTACCTGGGTTCCGGCGCTGTGACTCCGTACTCGGCCTAAACTCCCGGGTCATCCTCCCGTGAGCGTCAGCTGGAGCAGTACATCGCGCTCCAGCTTGGCCTGCCTCGCCCTCCTCCCCAGGGAAGTGCGAGTTGCGTCACTTCTTGCCCTCCTACACAGCCCTGCATGACTGAGTCTGAGCTGCGGTCTTGTCCAGTCTCTTCATCTTTCTTGTCGTCTTCTGTGGTCTCTTCCACCCCACTCCTTGACGACATTGCGTGGCTTGACGATTGGCAGTTTCGTTTCGCGCGCCCTTCTACCGCGTCCGCGTCCCTTGCTTGCTGTCATGTGACCGTCAGCGATCTTGCGACCCCTATCCAGGACCCTGCTGAGACCTGGATCATCGACTCCGGGGCCACGCATCACATGACGGCCTCTCGCGAGGCCTTGACTATGCTTGGCCCTGTCGTCGATGTCTCCGGTGTCCGAACGAGCTCCGAACAGGTGTTACCGGTCCGTGGTGTTGGTGTGGTTCGTTTCTGTGGTCCTGCCGGTGACATCTTTCTGACTGATGTTCTCTTCGTCCCTGGTCTCGAGCTCAGCCTCCTTTCCGTGACTGCCCTTGACCGCATGAGCATGGACATTGTGCACTCGCGTGGTGTTGGCACTGTGTCGTTGCGTCCGTCTGGTCTTGTCATCCTGCATGCCACTGCTCGTGGCAACCTGTGGTATGTCCCTCACCTCCTCTCTTCTTCTCCCGTCTCTGCCTCGTTTGCCGCCACAGGCCATGTTTTCGTGACCAGTACGCTTTCTCCTCAGCACACCCGCCTCTTGCACCGCCGCCTTTGTCACGTCGATTTCGCCGCCATAGACAGCATGCTCCGCACCCAGCCGGGCAAGTTCCTTGACCCAGAGACCTTCCCTCTCCTGTGCCCCACGGAGTGCATTGATTGCGCTCAGGGGAAGATGCATCGATCCACGTACCCCTTGTCTTCCTCCCGTGCGTCCGCCCCACTCGACCTGGTCCACTCGGACGTCATGGGCCCTCTCCCCACCGCGTCCGTTGGGGAACACGGCCGCTATGTCCTCACCCTCACAGACGACTATTCCCGCTACCGCTGGGTCTTCTGCCTCCGGCAGAAGAGCGATGTCGCTCGGGCCGTTCAAGACTGGCTCGTCCTTGCGGAACGCAAGTGTGGCCGCCCTCTTCGCCGCTTTCGCTCTGATCGCGGCGGCGAGTACATGGGCGAGGCCACGGCCTTTCTTGCCTCCCGCGGCATCCACCATGAGACGTCTGCGCCCTACACACCCGCCCAGAACGGCGTCTCCGAGCGCTGGAACCGCACCATGGCCGACACCGTCCGCACCATGCGCGTTGAGTCCGGTCTGTCCGATGGCTTCTCTTTTGAGGCCATGGCCTACATGACCTGGGTATGGAACCGGATTCCCCACGGTCCTCTTCCCCGCCAGTCCACACCCTACCAGCACTGGTGCGGTCGGCGCGCGGACCTCCGCCCCGCTCGCGTCTGGGACTGTGTCGCCGTTGTATGGCTGCCCGCCCCCCAGCAGGGCGGCAAACTCGCCCCGCGCGGCCGCCCCTGCACCTTCCTCGATGTGTCTCGTCAATCTAAGGCCTGGCGGTTCAGGGACCCGTCCCGGCACTGCATCATCGAGTCCCGCGATGCCCTCTTCTTTGAGGACCTATTTCCCCGCGACCTCATCCGCTCCGGCTCATCCGTGTCCCTCCCGTCGCGTGGGGGAGTGGTGAGTCCGTCCTCCGTCCTGTCGCTTCCGGGTGACACAACACTCCGTCCCTCAGAGCCAACAGCCCCAGTCGCGTCCGCTGGCCCCTCCGGGCTAGCAGTATCGATCACGTCCGCTGGCCCCTCAGGACCAGCAGTCCCAGTCACGTCCGCTGGCCCCTCCGGGCCAGCAGCGCCGGTTGCGTCCGCTGGCCCCTCCGGGCCAGCAGCCCCAGTCGCGTCCGCTGGCCCCTCCGCGCCAGCAGCGCCGACCGCGTCCGCTGGCCCCTCCGGGCCAGCAGCCCCAGTCGCGTCCACTGGCCCCTCTGGGCCAGCAGCCCCAGTCGCGTCCGCTAGCCCCTCCGGGCCAGCAGCACCGGTCCCGTCCGCTGGCTCCTCCGGGCCAGCAGCCCCAGTCGCGTCTGTTGGCCCCTTCGGGCCAGCAGTGCCGGTCGCGTCCGCTGCCTCCTCCGCGCCAGACGTTTCGTCCGCCTCCGTTGGCCCGTCTGACGCGGTGACATCTCCTGCCCGGTCGCGCTACACACGTGGCCCAGGCGGCAGCCTCCGACCTCGGCCGACAGTGGAGACCGTCGCACCGCGTCCCGTGGCGCCTCGACCTCCTGTGGTTCCACGTGTCTCCTCCACTCCCTCGGTCGTGAGTGGGGACCCTGGCACGAAGGCTCTCGGCCTGACCACCTTGGCCATCATCTCCGACCTTCACCCGGGCTCTGCACTAGGCTATGCCATGCTTCATCACGAGCATCGGCATGCTGTCATGGCTGCACTCGCCCGCATCCCACCTGGAGCTCATGATGCGCACGCCCTCTCCGTCCGGTCCACAGCACGCCCGGAGGACCCAGCCACCCTACGCGAGGCTCGAGCCTCTTCTGAGGCCACACATTGGGATGCCGCCTGTGCCAAGGAGCTTGCTGCTATTCGACAGCACCACGTGTACGCCCTCGCTGATCTCCCTCCAGGTCGAAAGGCCATTGGCGCCAAGTGGGTCCTTCGGCGCAAGTGGAAGCCTGACGGGTCCTTGGACAAGTACAAGGCCCGCCTCACAGCAAAGGGGTTTGCTCAGGTCCCTGGAGTCGATTTCGACCAGATCTTTGCCCCTGTCGGTCGGTTCTCCACTAGCCGAGCACTCTTCAGCCTGGTTGCCCAGCATGGGTGGGAGCTACACCAGATGGACGTGAGCAACGCATTCCTCCGTGGCTCACTGGAGGGTGAGGAGCTCTACATGGTGCAGCCCCCAGGGTTCAACGACGGTACTGGGAGAGTCTGGCGACTGCGGAAGGCCCTCTATGGTCTGAAGCAGTCGCCTCGATGCTGGAACCAGGAGATCAGTAGCACACTTCTTCGTGGCGGCTTCCAGCACAGCACCGCTGACCCCCCACTCTTTCTCAGCCCACGAGGTCAGACCTTTGTCGCAGTTTTGGTATACGTTGACGATCTCCTCATTGCGTCGCCAGACACGGCCGCCATCCAGCGTGTCAAGGACTTGCTGCACGCCGCCTACCAGATGAAGGATCTCGGGTCTGCCCAAGTCTTCTTGGGCATGGAGCTCGAGCGTGATCCCTCTCAGGGCATCGTACACGTCCACCAGGCTGCCTATGTGCAGACCCTGTCAGCTCGCTTCACCGAGGACCTGCCCCTCGTATCCAACGCATCCTCACCCATGTCGCTCGACGGCCAGGTGAAGCTGAAAAGTCCCGACCCAGCTGTTGTGGGGGAGCCAGTTGATGTGACCACGTATCTGCGGATCATTGGGTCATTGATGTTCCTGGCGACGACAACGCGTCCAGACATTGCGTTTGCCGTCAACCTCCTGGCCCAGTTCTCTTAGGATCCGCATCACCTCCACTACGAGGCCGCAATCCGAGTGTTGTGCTATGTCGTCTCGACCCCTCGGCGAGGTCTCATGTTCCGTCGCCAGCCGTCCGTCATCGCAGTGGGCTACACCGACAGCGACTGGGCGGGCAGTCCAGACGGTAAGAGTCGCACAGGCTGGATCTTCCTGATCGGTGGCACAACTGTGTCGTGGCGCAGTGGCAAACAGGGGTGCATTGCACGCAGCACTGCCGAGGCTGAGTACGTGGCACTTCGCTCAGGCGCGTGTGAGAGTGTGTGGTTGCGTCGTCTGTTGTCCGAGTTGCGTAAGTCTGTCGCATCTATCACCCTGCATTGTGACAATGAGAGTTCCATGGCCATTGCAGACAATGACGGTGTGCATCACACTCGCACAAAGCACATGAATGTTGAGTATCACTATGTGCGTTCGTTGTTGCACGACGGCAGCATCAGCATCGTGTGGGTTGAGACAGCACGGCAGCTGGTTGATTTCCTGACCAAGGCACTGAAGCGGGACTCGTTTAAGAAGGTTGTGAGTTCAATCGGCGTGCGTCCGTGATTTTCTTTCTTTGTCTCTGCCTGCACTTCTGCGTGTCATGGGAGAGTATGTGTGTTGACCGTGTCTCTGCCCGCCCATGTGCACTACGCCTGTGAGTCATGGGGGAGTGTTGGTTTTTGCGCTCATTGTGCTCTGTTGTGTCCTCCCGGCTTGTGTACATCGGCGTGCAGATGACTGACGGCGAGACTCGACGCTGATGGAGTGTCGTCCGGTGGAGCCGACGCACGCTGAGGTCTTCTCGCAGTTCGCTGGAGCCCCCTCCCTCCGGCGACGTGTTCAGCTCCATCGGCAGGCATCCTCGGCGGTCGCGCTGTCGGCAGTCACTGCCACCCAGTCGCTCTCTGCATGCGTCCAGCGCGTACTGTCATGCCTGCGTCGTCATGCGCTGCCTAGGGTCCCAGTTGCATGTTGCATGACCTTGATTGGCAGCATAAACCATCGTGGGCACTGCCTGGGTTCAGGCTGCCATAACTCCTCGCTACTATTTTTCTAGCAGATTCTGACCGCACGGCTGCGTTCGCAGCGTCGGTATTATGGTATGGTCCAGTTTTCAGGCAAAACAGACGACGCCCGGGTTTTGGGCTGTCGGCCGTCTGGCAGGCCTCACCGAGAAAACCTGCCAGCCTGAAATTAGCTATTTTCTGATTGGCTGATGAACTGAGTAACAAGCTCTACAGAGCTGGGGGGGGGGGCTAGAACTTGGAGGGGTCCCCCATTGCTGTTCATTCTTCATTGCTAATCAGTTACTATCAGTTTTCAGCTGCTTTCTGGCGCAAACACTGGCACGCACACTTCTGAGTAACAAACCCAGAGCTTCCAGACTTAGATTCTAGAGCAGCAGACTGAGGGGGCAGCTGACTTAAGCAACGAGCGTGGAAGCCCGCACGCTGCATCAACAACGCAGCTGCCCCAACCTGCTGCCTAGTTTCTTTCTAGTGGCAACACCATCAAGTCTTCAAGTGGTGGCCACAGCACCAACACCAACCCCGAGAGCTTTGCCGTAGTGATGTTTCACATTACTACATTCCAGAATGGGGCATACATTTGAAGGAGTGCATGCACCACATACACTCATGATGTGGCTGGATTCTTACATATCTGCATGCTTTGAGCCTAGTGAGCCGGGTTGCTGATCCCTTGGGACCACACGTCCGGTTTGTGCTAGAGTGTGAGAAACCACCTTGAGCTCGCTTGCTCTAGGGTCAGGTTGGATCCCTGGGTGGCGTCCGGGCCCCACGTCGAGAGCTTCGCGTGGGTGGCCCGGTCAACCGGCGCTGAACACTTCGCTTGCTCCTTACTCGCTCACTTGTTCTCCCACATTACGTAACGTGAGCTTGCCTACTCAGTCCATGGTGTCGCTCCCTCCGCGTGCTTGCTTGCTTGCGCATCCTAGCAACCATGGCTGCCTACTGGTATCAGAGCAGGAGGACTTATTCCTCCTCACGACAATCCTGCGGCCTCACTGGGTTATGTCTAGGCCTGTTAAATCGAGATCGAGATCGAGATTCTCGGTCTCAAACTCATTTTCTTGCACTTCGGTATGAGACGTCTCGTCCCAGGTACAGAGGACGAGAAAATCTTGTTCTCGAACCGATTTGCATCTTCCTGGTCTCGGTCTCGTCTCGGTCTTGCTCTAGTCCGAGAAAATCTCAAATCGTCCGCTTTGCAAGCGACGAGCGAAACGACAAAGCAATCTGCCGGAAGTGAAGTCACCGCGAAAATACGTAGCGGCGACTTCACTCTGTTTGCGAGCAATGTTTCAGCTGCAGTGGACATTGGTTTCTAACCAAACTATCAGTTTAGCAATCAAACCCTAGATTGTAAAGATTACACGTGACTCCCTCTGCCACCTCGCCTGACGACCCTAGACCTGGACCACTGGACATGAAGAATCTTTAGGACTAGCCGGCTGTGTTCGGTACGTGCAGCAAGCTTACGTGGACATGAAAAAATGTTTGAAGAGTTTTTTTTGTCTTTTTTTTGGTGTAGCGTGGCAGTGCCACGCCGACCGGTCGAAGGAGCCACGTGGCTCGAGCGGGGTCACCTGGGACTGTGGGCGGTTGGACGGGATGGCTTGAGGGTTGGAGACCCTCAAGCACCGCGGTTTTGGCCTAGTCGGCTAAGGATTCCGTCCAATCCGCTAC
>SZWC01001443.1:162387-174338 GCA_023375785.1 Penium margaritaceum
GGGGGGGGGGGGGGGGGGGAATACCTCAAGAGTAGGTCGTAAAATTCACCCCCTCCTTTACTCCATCAAGGGTAAGATGGGCAGCGCGGAGGGAGTAATACCACCAGTCGAGGGGCTCTGGCCATCAAGAACGAGTGGGTAGAGATCAGGTTCAAGAACCCTCACCTGTGCCACCGGAGAATGGGCAACGCTCTCTAACTGACCCTGGGTTATCCTGGTGATTCAGGTAAAACCTACTCAGGCGGCCGATTGATCACAATCAATCGATGCCGATGGGTATAAATGGGACCGCGAACAGGGACAAACTGCCTCCCGCTACCTGCATAATCAGGCATCCCACCGGAGGCCACCTAGGCCGCGGTCTCACGCCATCAAATCGGGGTTTAACGTCTAAATTTAATCTGACGGCTGACATCGGGAAATGTTGTGGCCATCGAGGTCGCACCATCGGGAAATGCCGATGAGAATAAACTCTTAGATTTTCCCGCCACTTATTTGATTTTCCAATTTAAATTGGACATTTTGCAACGCAACGTTCGCTCTCCTACCAAAGGGGGAGGTGTTGTATGATCCGAGAGCGGGAAATTTTAATACATTTTGCTAATCACATGCGATGATTTTGTCATCCCATCAGCTCCTATCAAGCCTTTCGGTTGATGGGTGCTGATGGGCAATAACGTGCACTGTCGCCCTCACGCTAATCGGCAGCCGCCCGTCCATCAGCATCACTGTCTCACGCCATCAGTCACGACCCTGTTGTGGCGGTGATATCGATGACGCGAGTGTAGATTGGCGCATTAGCCGTAGGAAATGGGTCGGAGCCAACTATAGGGGCGGTGTGAAACGCAAACCTCCGCTCCAGAATAGAGGGCCATCAGCCCGTTTTTTCGTCGAAATTTCAAGCCCATCAGTGACGGCGTGAGACCGCGGCTCCAGCCCCGGAGCAGGGTGGACTTCGCTGGTCATCTCCTTTTGACGACAAATCATTTGGAATTTTAACCCTCCTCGTACAGATAACATGTGTGGATTTCGCAACTTTGCTAATGTTTTGGCAGGGTCGCTCATAGAAATCTAACTTTCAGGGAAATGGGGACAATTGCTTGCCCACTGAAGTTCGACCACGGTGGCCTTCATCGAGACATCTTGAGCCGTTTGATGACAATAAATGCTTCCAACTGTTTTTTTCAGGCGGCCACCGGTTGATGTCTGACCATCCTCGTAGTGGAGAGAGGAAGAGGGCACGAGAGGGGTCCCTCAACAGGGGGATGAACACTAATTTTGGTTTTGATTCTTGGGTTGACTGGCGGGACCCGGCGCGTCGAAGAGGTTAGCGAGAGCTCGTGTACGCTGGCGAGTGCGCCAATTCCAGTTTGTACAACCAAACAAAGAATCGGTGACATACCGCCGATTTCTACTGATTATACACCTAGTTTAGCCTGCGTGTCATCGCTCCCAAAGTACAAGTAATTTCCTACATGCGGAAGAGGAGAGAATAAGAGGAAATTCCTGGGATTAGGACGTTAGGTTGTTAGCCTACACAAAACTAGTTTCTAGCACTGATCAAGTACATTGATAGTGTTCGTCTACTTTTTCACATTTAGAATTCTGAGGAAATATCTTCTCGCCGCTAAGTTCCTTGTCCCCTTCGCGTTGCTACGCGGATGCTTCAATCTGCACGACGCGGGGTGATGGCAACCGATGTCAACAGCCGTCCCATGAACCGGGGCGGAAGTCCGTCCATTTCAGAGGTTGAGAAGTGCAAAAACAACACAGAAAGATCGCTGCTCCCGCTGATTTGAGTTGGTTCCCTTGTGCTCGCATAATCACCACAGAATCAATTTTCGCCAGCAGAATTGATCAGACCCTACAGTCAAAATCAAAATCAAAGCTTCGGTTCACAGCCTAGGTAGCGAAGATTGGCGGGTTGGAGGCGCGAAGGAAATTACGTTGGTAACATAGCCACTAGTAGATATCCAATGATCTGATTTTGATTTTGATTATATCCTTTCGTGCTTTCACAACACCAAATGGCGGCGCGATCTGTGAGCTTTCCCAAGCGCCAAAGTTGTGATATTTCCCATTGGGAAACGATTCTTTGGACTTGGTGTTCACTCGCTGAATTCACATAGACTTCCGTAGATGATTGACGCGTTCCATTATGACAATGTTTTGTGTTCAGCCATCTCTCCTACAGGCCACGTCAGCCTCGCGAGCAAACATGGACATGAACAAAGTATGAGATCGTCTCAAAACTGTTAGTGAGCCCGCCAACCAGATTTGCGAACTTCGGGCAAAAATGCGCACTTGACGAAGCCTTCATCATTCACTTGAGCCAAAGCGCGAGGCCCACTCTCGCGTGTTTCACTAAAGAATGGAAAAACTCGTTGTGAAGGATCGATCATGTGGCAAAATTTCACACTTCTATTTCTTGTGCAAAATGTTCTTTTCATCTTATGGCATCTTTTGTGCGATGCTTTCTCATGAAGTTCTATGAATTCAAAATCTCATCTGCAAATAATTGGTCCAACACACAAGAAGTGGCAGGTCACTACAGAGGCACATTGCATGCCGTGCCGCAAGAAGGGTAGAGACTCCTGCCACTCGTATGGATGAAATTAAGTGAAGTCACTTGCGGGCGGCAAAATAGCAAAAATGGGCAGTGAATACATGTGGTTGAAACTCATTGACTCAAGACGAGACCACTAGTGATTTCTTTCATCCGTCGCCAAAAATAGGATAGGTGATTGAAAATGCAATATGTGATAAAGGAACGCAACAGATATCTTGATGTGCCTGTCCTCCCAAGGTCTAGGAGGCCAAAAACAAGCATGTGGAGAGTTTCCCTTGCTTTCTTCCCTCCTTCCCTCCTTCCCTTTTGGGAGTTTCCCAAAAGGGAAACTCCCAAGAGTTTCCCTTTTGGGGGTGAATCGACACATTGCTTCTCATCGTCATTCTACAATTCCATCAACTGCTGGTTTTCTCATTCTTTTGTAATTCTACAAGGAGGAGGGGATGTAATAGATTCGGGGAGAAATCACACATGGTCCAATGTTTTGTGGTTTTTTACTTCTGAAATTGATATGATATGATTTTATCTTGATCTTCTTGACAGTTGTGAGACGCCTGAAATGCGCTACGACCTCGTCGAGGCTCATTGCTTGGCGGCTAGCATATTTCCTAATCACCAAAGAATATGCACGAGCTAGATTATGCTTATCCGTTCAATGCAGAAGTCCTCCAAAGCCATTGATTTAGAGGAAGATTCCTTCAGTCAGTTTTTTTGTTGCATTTCTATATGAAGGACCTAGCCCTCTGTTGGATGTTGGCTGATAAATTTACGGTTCACAAGTCAAACTTTCTACAAAAGCTTGGCGAAGTCTGGAGTGACCATTTTGGCAGCATTTTCCATCCTCAAGGTCCATGTTCAAGCCTCACATACTATAACATTGCTTTGTTTGACCTTTAGCCTCCTGGCTCCTTGCAAACCATCAAGTGGTACTTTTACCTTTGAAGGCCCTCTTTTCGCCACAGCACCAAATAGTTTCAACAGATTGCCACCTTCAAATTTACCTCTTCATAAAAAAGTACTTCCTTGCATCATCAAAAGGGTACATACCCATTCATCATTAGCAATAGCTACGAGGCCAACAAGACCCCAGACTACTTAAGGTGTTCAGTTTCAGTAGCTGAATACACACAATTACGTCAGTGACCTTGTTGTGGGAGTTGGTATCCACATTCAAGCTTAGTACGAGTGGTGGGAGCTAGCACAAGTGGTTTCAACTCCCTCTCTCAAGGCCTAACAGTGTTAGGGTATACGGCGGTATTCTCCAACTTGTCAAGGATACATTCCTTTCTAAGTCTTCACTGGTTATGAAGTTCTAATGAGTTGTGTAAGTCTATGGTCATCCATAGCTTTGTGGTGATGCTTGAATGTGTATTCATGTGTATGCAGAGTGTGAATAAGGCATTCTTACCAGTTTGTGTGAGGCTGGTAAACCTATGTGCATGCATATTGTGAGTTTGCACGAGGAACCTATGTGTAAGACAGTCTATTCTTCAGTTGTGTGACGGACTGACGACCGATTGGAAGTTCATTTTTCTACTTGTCAAAATTTAATTCACAACATTCATGTATGCAGTCAAAGTTCAAGAGTAGGTGTAACCCCCTGCCCCCTCAAATTCGAACATCCCCGAGCACTTTGACTCTTTTTCTACTTTTCGACACGTAAGACGTTAGCAAGACGTTGGGAGTGCTGCCATATCAACATGAATAGGGTTATAATCAGTTGAAGTGGAGGGGAGACTTTGCTTTAGAAATCACTTTTTGGTTAAGATTTAGCGCAATCTCAAACGTCTTTGAGCGGTTGTCAGGCTCCTCGCCAAGGCGTGTCCCGCCATGTACCGTACTGGATGGCATATTCACTAAGAATAACTATTTGAGTTTGCCCATGCGTTCCACTTGATATTGTTACATGGATGGGCGATTAATGTTAAATACTAGGCAATCATGTTTTTTTTTGCCCAGTCAAAGTCACAAAAATATTTCTACCGTGGACAATTATGCATACATATTGGGAATGGAGCACAACGTTGATTGGGAAAAGTGCAAAGCAACACGGGCAGCATCGAGGCAAAAAAAAACACACTACCGATGTTCAAATTCATCCTACGACATGGGTACGTCACTCCACCCCGATGACGTCTTCTGCCTCTGGCTCGATGCGCTCATGGAAAAGCTGGCTGTCGGGCGCGTCTGCTTCTTCCGCGGCAACTTCGTGAAAAGCAGGATCCAGGCAGCGGTCGAAGTTGCACGCGTCCCAGGCATGCTTGACCAACCGCGAGTCCTCCTGCAGCCTCAGCCATGAATGAAGGACCCAGGTGACTCCAAGGTTGCGCATTTTTCCTATGCCTACATCAACCTTGCCTACGCCACCATTGTTGAGGCTTGCGCGAACCTCTTCGGCATGCCACGCATGGTAGGCCGTCTCCACCACCGCCTTCAGTGGGTGTTGTAGCCCAACATCGGCTGGCTGTGCCTTGGACATGCAGCCAGCCGGTATGAAGAGGAGGCGAATGTACTTGTAGTGGGTCTTCACAAAGTCACGAAACTCTGTCGATGTGTGCAGCTGCCACGCGTCGAGCAGCAGGATCAGCTTCTGTGTCCTGACGACCTTGTTATGGCGCTCGCAAGCTCGCTTGTACCAAGGATGAATCACATGCGTGATCCAGTCGCGTGTGGTTTGGGCGTTGGCCCAATGACTGGGCGTTTGGGTGATGGAAAAGTGGTGCCCTTCCCGTGCACGGCGTGCATCTCCATTGTCGGGGTGGCAACGGTTGGTCTTTCCGGCGTAGATGAGTTGTAGGGGCAGCATGGTGCCGGACATCGTTGAGGCAACCAGAGCAGTAATCTGGCATTTGTCATCCAAAGCGGCAATGGCCACCTCCTTCGCGCCTGTCGGTGCGTACGTCCGGTCACCTGCAACCAGTTGACATGGTGGGTGTCAGCGGATTCCATGGATGAAGAACATGGGCAAAGGCATGAGTTGTGAAGGAAACATACCGGTAGGAACGATGCTGATCCCCGTATGGTTAGCGTTGACAACGAAGTCTGGCCCCACTTGACTCATGACCATGAGTGCAGCCACCCGCTTGTGCATGGCCAGGACGGCATCCTCCCAGTTGTTGGGTAGCTTTTGCGCAACGGTGGTCCCGCACCGGTAGGACCACCGCATGCGCTTGCGGACAAAGTGCCGGATCCAAGAGCGCGAGAACGCCATGCTGCCTCCGTTGCTTGGCAACTCCTTGGGATGGTGCTCTTTTGTTAAGGCGTGGAGCACTCCCCTGAGGTTGGCGGAGTTGATCACTGTGCCCGCGTCCCGCATGTCAGAAATGGTTGACTTGATGATGGCCTCGAACGTGGGGTGACAGTCGAGGAATGACTGGCGGCCGCGATAGCTAGGCGTGCGCTTTGCAGTTGGACCTTGCACCTTAAGATCTTTGGTGTGCGTTAGATATGGACGGAAGTTGTCCAGCAGGTTGACATACTTGGGTTCGTACCATCCACAGACGGTGGACGGACTCAGCTGGTCGTAGATGCACTGGTCGCCGCCTTCGCGGTGCAGCTTCCTCAACAGCTTGATGGCCATGTACGCGGTGTGTCCGGCGAGCATGGCACTGTGGATGCGGGGGAGGTGACCGTCTCCCAACCAGTTCACGCACGCACCCCCCGGACATTCAGTCTTGTCATCTTCACCGGTGGGAGGGAGTGGGAGGCGGCTCTTCAGGGTCGCTGTTGCGGATGGAGGAAGGACAGGAACCTCCACAACTACAAGGGTGAGCGTTGTGTATTTCTTGGGAGGACAGCCAACCGGCCGTTTCCTTGGAGGCTTGCACGGCTTAGGATGCAACGCCTTGTGAAGATCGAAATGGCAGTCACGGTCAGCAGCAGCCTCCTCTTGAGAGAGGCGTTTCACGTTGAAGTCGAAGAGTGTCTTCATGGTGTGCAAGGGCTGGTACAAGGTGCAATAGCGGTGGAGGTGTGCACGGCAATGGTGTTGGCGACCTCCATTTGACGGTGTCTCCTCCTTGGAGGCTTCGCTCCGGATGCTAAGAGGCAAGCGGGGCAAGCGGGAGAGCCCGCTCCGGTCGGAAGCTCCGTCATTCAAAGCGCCCAGAGCTCCATCGTTGAACGTCATCAGACGGACGCACGCACTCCGCGAATTTGAATGCTTGAACGTACGAGAGATCATGAAGGGCTTTGCGCCAACATAGATTCGAACGATGGGCAAACATGAAAAGCCTATTTTCTGGAGTGTGCTGGAATAGGCGACCACCTACAAAACAAAAAATAGCCCAAAGCCGGCTGATATTAAAATCATAAAAAATGGCTAAAAAAACACGGTGAATATGCCATACAGTACGGTAAGAGTAGAATCAAAATCAGAATAAAAGCATTGTTTTAGCCCCTTAGGGGGTAAACCAATGCTGTTCTTTTCATTTGAAATCTACGGTTTTATTGATTTTGCAGTATGTTGGTTACTCCTTTGTGATTTTCCGAGGATGATGGGTTATAGTAGAACTAACAAGAAATCACACATGGCTAGCATGCTTCATAGTTAGCAAGAAAGATATGCGAGCTATACTATGCTTAATGCTTCAATGTGAAAGTCCTCCAAAACCATCAGTGTATAATAATATTCCTTTAAATCAGCTCTAGCTTAATCTTGTATGTGAGCATGCTAGTCCCATGCTTTCGGATTGATTCTTTGCTTTTTTGTGTATAAGATGTTACTAGGAAATTTGGAATGCTTGCACGTTGGCACATCTAAGGGTATAATCAATTGAAAATGGTGGGATTTTCTTCTAGAAGCGATTCTTTGAGTGGGTTCCGGTGTATTCACAAACATCTTCAAGGGCTTGATGAGCTCCTTCCTGCTACACGTCTCGCCAGGCAAGGGTAGAATCAAAATAGAAATGAAAGCATCAATTTGCCCCCTGAGACGTATCGATTCTTAAGAGAATTCCATTCTGAAAACAGTGTTTCAATATATCTGATGGTTGAATGGAAGTTTCCTTTCAAAGATACAAAATTTTCCAATTTTTTTTCAATTCTTCAGATTTAAAACTTCAAACCTACTTCGCTTTGTGGCGGCCACTGACATTCTGGATGACGGTGGACTCGCCATAGGCCGTGTCATTTATCATTCTTTCAATCAAGGATGGCTCCAATGATCGACGGAAGAACAAGTGAGTACTTGGCAGAGTAGCATCCACATTCTGATATTGTTTTAACCCAAAATGTTTTGGCGCATAATCAAATTTAACGCCTACATTGGGCGATGAGTCAAAGGGCCCCATAGAATCAAAATCAAATTCAAAGCATTAGATCAGGGCCATTACATCAGCAAGACCTTACAAACACTTGCAAATTTATCAAATCCTATTAATCAAATGGCCAAAAGACTTGAGCCAGACAAGGAACTCCCCCCCACAGACCTTCTACATATTAAACCCCCATCCACAACATATGTTCAACAATGTTTTGTTACGCTGAGCAAGATGAAGGTGGTTCACAGGGATGAGTTGCGTAGTAGTTAGCAATTTGAGGAACTGGGAAAATGGATAGTCTGTAAGAAGCAATAATTGTACCTAGTGTGAAGCAAGTTGAGTATGCATGTATCATGACAAGAGTCACAATGAATCATGGTCTGGGTCCTCGGCGCTCGAGCCGAGCGACTCATGCGAGGTTGGGTTCAAGGTGGTTGTAACTATATGAAGCTCCATTGAGAGGTCCCGGTGCTTCGATAACATCAAGATGTGGTTTTGTAAAGTTATAGTGGCGTAGAGAAGTTGATTGAAGAGTATCTGAACATCAACTTGGTGCGTGAAACTTCAAGCACCCATTTTAGAAAGTTGTCAAAGTTTTCAAAACCTTGTGGAACGAAATAGTAGAGGTGGGGACAGATGGCCAAAATTCCCTTGGCCAAACGACAGAAAACACATTAGGGCAACGCGCGGTGGGCCACAACTTCCCCTCTTTTAGCCGCAACGTCCCAGTGCATGACCAGACATATATTGGTGATGGTGATTGAAGCCGTTAATCAAATGTTCAATGTCACACAGGTTGTTGGAGGGCTAACAACTGTTGTGCGCAACATTGTAGCCATGCCACTTGACAAGTAATAGGTTTCTTTTCCATGTCGACGATGGCTGTAGATGTCTTCAATCACATACTCGGTGTCTTCGTCCACTTGAATAGGAGTAAGGGGCACCACGTCTTTGCCAGGGAAATCTATGATGGGGTCTCGGTAGTACTTGAGATTGCTCACTTGGAAGACACGGAAAATCATTATGTTGTCAGGGAGGCGAATGCGAGCAATGATAGGGATTTGCATGCCAGAGTTAATACAATGGAGGTGATTTGACTTATAGCAACAACGTAGACGTTCCCTGCTTCTTGTACTGAAATCATGGTGCATAGCAAGATGACATGTACAAGAGAAGAAAATGTATTATCTTCATTGATTGTATGAAGTAAAAAGTACATGAGTCAGCTTGAGCACAACTATGTACAATGCACAAAGTTTTTTGGAATCCTAGAAGGGACAAATCCTTGCTAGGCCTTCAGCGTTATTGACGCAAGGGGTCTTGGAACTGCCACTATCTTCAAGTTACCTAGGCGTCCTCCACCCAGGCTAGCACGTAAGGGCCAGGCTCATGGGCCTCCAGGGTGAACTCGTACAGATTCTTGGCTTTGGTACTCTAGTAGGGACCTGAGGGGCCAGGACAATGGTAATGAATGAGAAGACGACGTTTGAAGCTTAAGAGAGTTGAGGTTGCTGTGCCTCAGAGAGTTGTTGTAACCTCCTCCTAGGCATGCACATAAGCGCAAAGTTTACAGGGGCCTTCGATGGATCTCCAACGATGTCCAGTTTAGAGGTGCTCAAGCAGTAAGGCGTGATGCCTTATAGAAATGCAAGGCTTGTAAGGCCTTGCAAGTGCTACAGCTCATATGAGGTGGACTGAAGGAAGAACAGTTGGAAGGTGATGTACGAACTGGACTTGGTACTTGAAAAGAGATCTAAATGTGGAGAGTGCCCTCCATGACTATTTGGAGATCTGGAGATATCAAGCTATTACAGGCCCACCACCTTTTGTACATGAGGTCAGGACAAGTTAGCCACCTTCAAGGAGAACCTTCTTCATGTGTGGTGGCATGAGTCACCTTTTTACATTATAGGCATGAAGCTTCTTTGGAGAGGAAGCTTCATACAAATCTATGGTATTGCTCAACTCTAGAATTAGGTTCGATGAACTTTCATGATGAAGGACGCTTCATCCAGCTTCACGGTGAAGTTTCTTCATCAGATGTCTTCTTCCAAAGGCTACCCTTCTTCACCGTTGATATTGCTGTACAAGTTGACGTAGATCATAGATCTCCATCTATTAGAATCTTGAGCCAGATCTCTCCTTGTAAAAAAGTGACGTGTCGGGTTTTGCGTGTTGGAGATGATGCAATGCACATTGCTCTCCAACCTTGGATGCACGTACTCTATGCAAGATTAGGTAATCTTCCCCTATGTGCTTGTACAACGTTGTATAGTGCGTACATCCCCATCTCCCAGGGATTTGTTAAAGGGCATGTCCTACGTCATGCACATGCCTACACACTGTATACAACCCAAGCCCTTGACACCTGAAGGCCGGAACACTAGAGAAATAAAATAGAACCCAAAAAATCTACAGGAAAATCCGTTGCTCCTTCTATTGTCCTGTAATTGTAGTAGCAGCTGCACTTCTCCGGAGAAATAAACCAGCATAGTAATTGCCCGCTCCAACACTTTGTCCCAATTAGTGTGCTGGTGCAACAATCAAATTTCATTGCCGTGGATCTCCAAAAAGCCCCTTGAGCGGCTTCCAAACGTCTTTGTCCCTCGATGAGAGATTGAGGGATATGGAAGCCTATGTTGGCTTCGGGAGCAAAGAGAAAACTAATCTCCTTGTTTTTAGGGGCTTTTGGCTGCCAAACCTGTGTGGAGCCCAATTCGGGCACCGTTTGACTTGTTTGGACAAGTTGTAGGAACAGAAAAACGTTGGGTGGTTGGGTTTGTGCCATGCCAACAAAACTATGGTTGCTTCATGAAGAAGCAATTCCTCCCATGGAACTGGCCAACAGGTTCGTCATGAGACTCAAAATCAGTTTTCTCATGACCAGTCTCATCAAGCTCCTACTAAGATGGCGCGATCTGTCTCAGGTTTGAAAATTTTGTTTATGTACCTCCTCATGCGTTTTGAGTTGATGGAGCAGTACAAATGTCGCCAGGAGGGTCGGGGGAGGCCACTTTCTCACGCCCAATCACGTAGGCATGATTTCCACCAGTACATCCTTTAGTAGACTTGCTTGAGTCCCATGAGTCCGTGAGTTGACGACTTGGTCTCAATTTGCTGAGTCACATTTTCCGCCAAAGGGGTTGGTGGCAGACGAGTCCACTCGCTCGGGGACGTGCCACAAGAAAGCTCCGTGTGAGTTTTGGGAGTCTGCATGGGACTCGTACTTAACCACGTATTCCAGTGGGAAACTTTAGCCATCGCTATCCACGATGGCTGCTACCATGACTTTGTTTTGTGTCGCCATCATTGTCCTTTGCGATTGCACTAGGTTCCATGCCTGTAACCCGGTTAGACACAACGGTAGAGCTCCCTTGCCCGCTGACTCGCTTTCTTGCTCGCGATAACATCAACGGTAGTTATGCTTGCATAGTTTGGTACAACAGGCTGGAAGAGCTCCTCTTTGCTACGCGCTGTTCCAATGCCGCAACCATGTTGTAGCTAAGCAAAGCTAAAGCTGCTGTCAAGGCTACTGTCGAGCTGCCTACGTAACTCTTTCACCATGTTTCTGTTGGATCTGGAGGAGAGAGGGAGTCTTGGAGCAGCGAGCATGTGGGACTGAAAGGGCATCAGTTGTGCTGAAGAATGGTTGTTCAATCACTCAAAATGATGGAGTACATATAGAGCTAGAGCTTGGGCAAGTCAGCCCTCTCACAAGCCACACCACTTAGCCATGGAGGCTAAGGCTCACACACTAGAATCCATAATCTCACACAAGGGAGGAAATCAGCCTAGCAATCAGGCTGACCACTCACACACGACCTAGAGAGCTAGAGAATGCTCTCATGGCACACTCCTAGTGGTCACATAACCCACAAACCCATGGAGAATCGCCATGTGTCCATGGCTAGCACACAAGGATCTCACCTCACCTAAAAAGTAAGGAGAGGTACCTTTATCCTAGTCAGCACACTCTGACAAGGCAATCCTAAGACCAAGGACCTTTTTGGATATTTCTCCCATCAGGTCTTGACCCTGGACCTCTTGCCTTTTTCTTTTCTCAGGCTAAGGCATGGAGCCATCACCCATGCCCACCCAGACATCGACGGTCCATGACCCCC
>SZWC01001443.1:177825-212373 GCA_023375785.1 Penium margaritaceum
TGCTGCTGCTGCTGCTCCTTCTGGTCCCTCTTGAACTTGAAGCACTCTTTCTTGTAGTGCCCCTCTTTCTGGCAATAGTGGCACTTGCCCTTCTTCTTGCCTCTCTGCTGCCCGGACTGCTGCTGCTGCTGGTTGCGTGAGCCCATGGCCATGAAAGCTGCTTCACTGTTGCTGCCGCCATTGCGCTTTGCTGCATTGCGACGCAATTCCACCTGCACCAGGTGTGTGCAGATGAAGTCGAGGTCGAGAGTTGGCTGGCACTCCAGCGTCTCTCGCACCGTGTCGTAGCTGGTTGGGAGTCCCCTCAGCAAGAGGAGGATGAAGCGCGTCTCTTCCACAGGGTTGCCGGCCGCTCTCAGCTGCTTCGCCAGCTCCTTGGCCCTGTCCAGATACGCCTCCATCCCTTCACCACCCTGCATTTTCAGCGCCATCATCTTTTCCTCCAAAAGCATGAGGAATGCAGGATCCTTGCTCTCATACTTCTTGCACAATGTGTCCCACCCCTCCTTTGTAGTAGCCTTGTCACTCACGTATTGAAGATGCAGGTTGGAGATGGTGTTGACAAGCAACCTATAGGCCTGCCTGTCCTTCTTCTTCCACTCCTCATATGTCGCTGGTACAGCTGCAGAAGAACCCGCATCAGCTCCACCCTTTTGCGGCATCTTCCTCGCCACCACTTGCGCTGCGGTGATGCCTTTTGCCTGTGGAACTGGAGCCGGCTCGTCGCCGCTCACCACCTCCCACAAGCCCCTCTCCTCCAAAAGGAGGCGGGTACGGATCTTCCAAAACGTGAAGTTGGCGCGTCCCTCCAGCCTCTCCAAAGGCTGGGCTGCTGTCACAACGCCAGCTGCTGCCATTTTGAGCCTTGGTGATGCTCAGCGCTGCCCTTGGATGGCGGCGCTACCCCTGCTTCTGCTGCTCCTTCTGCCAGAAATCTGTCTGACAGAAAATGGACTGTAAATGCCAGCAGACTGGGAATTTTAAAAAACTGAGCCCACCACTGGAAAATTCAGCTCAAAACCTTTCAGATAGACCCATAAAACAGGGTCATCAACAGGGCATTTCAAAAGATATGCCCTCTTGAAAACAGGGTATGCTTCTGCTCCTACTCCAACTCAGGCCAGCCAGCTTGTAAACGGCGTTTCTCCCAAACGAATCAATGGAATGCAAATATTTTTGCACCAATGGAAAGCTTAGGAAAAATACTACAATTCGCATGTGCCACGTTTTAAATTTGACAAAGAAACGAGAGAGTTATGGTCATCACAAGGCGACAGTCTTACTCATAGAGAAGAGTGTAGCCCTGGCCGGCCTCGTTTTGAGTATAACTCTCAATCCGACCGTTGGATCGGCCTCAAACTTGGACCGTAGACATTTTGCCACATGATCTTTCCAATGGTGAAGTTGGATTGGCAATCGGAGCAGGCATCTGGTACTTTCCTGGAACTTGCTCCTGTGGACCTGAAATTGAGCCGGATGGCTCCCTTTCCAACAGTTTCTGTACCCGTTGACCATAAATGCTACCGGCCATCGGATTTGGCTGTAAGAACCACCAGAATGCAAAATTCTGTTTTAACAATGGAAATTTCTGTTGTTGTGAGTGTATCTGTGAAATAAATGCTGCTCGTGGATTCTTCTCACCGGCACAAGTAAAAATAGCCGTTGTTAGGGCCTTCGAGATTAGCTCTAGGCCACTCTAAAACTCAAGGTTGGTGATTTTCCGCTTTGTGAAGCGACTGGCAGGACCGCGTGAGCCATGGTTGCCCCGCCAGGACTTGGAATTGGAGGTTGGAGAGTGCGCAGGTAGGATTTATGGCGTCACTCTAAAGTAGGGCTCCCCTCTTGCTCCCCATCTGTGCTACACATGCTAATGTCAACTTGTTGTATGCCAAAACATAATATGCACCAATCGTAGGCTGGCTGAAGAGCAATGTCACCTTTTTGGAGTCCATGTATGCCTTCCAGATAGCCTATGGTGCCTTGTCACAAGTGGGTCCATTCCGTTGGCCCCTATAAAAATGTTGTTAGTTACCAAGGAAGCCGTACATTCCTTGTCGATGGCTAGCTTCAAAGGTATACCTTGGGTGCTTTTTTTTCTATTAATCTGAGGTTGAGCTGAATAATGTCGTTGCAGTAGAGATGACCTTTGACAAAGGTTTCACCTTCATGAGTTTTCAAGGATTTGATCCTTGATGCTCACAATGCGCACTCCTCATTTCATCAAGTGAGAGGAGGTTGAAAGTGATCTGATGGATGTACAATATGTCACCGAAGTTTACTTCAGCTCCATTGAACCCCTTTGCTCTAAATTATACAAGAACACGTCAGTTGTTTGCTACACCGACATTACCTTTTCCAAAGCATTGGAGGTGTTGGAGGCATGATCTGTCAAACGTAATGTGTGATGTGCACCCGCTGTCCATATACCACATGTCCATTTAACATAGATACCTGGTACTCAGAGCATCCAAAAAATTAAAGGCAGATTCTGATGATTCAAACTTCTTCTTTCACTCCAATTGTCACCTTGTGCTACAATGTTTGCCAATGAGTCTCTGCTTCTTTGTGATCACTCTCCCCCTCCTCCCCCTCACTTCCCAACTGGCTCTCCTTTTTCACTTTTTTCTCGTCTCTCATCCTCTTCCAATAGTCCTTGACCTTGTGCCCATTCTTGCTACAATACGAGCACACGATTACAGGTCGTGACCCAGGCTGGTGGATGTTGGAGCTACACTTGTCAATGCTTAGACCAGATTTTGCAACAAAAAAAAGGATGAAATTGGCTTCCTCGTGGGTTGGATCTTCCATGATTGTTGAGTAGAGCTGACGGCTGCACCAACACCTTCATAAGTAGCATTCAAGAGTATGTGCTCTTTTTCTTTCGCAAACAAATGATCTCGTCACTCAATGAGAAACATCTTGCATGTAGGTCTCAATCAGCTCACTTCATGCTTGAACTTCAACACCTTGCACACGTCATCCCAATTGTCAGTCAAGTCACTGAGGAGAAAGGTTACAAAACAAGATCTGAAACTGGAGCATAGTTCACTACGAGTTTATCACAAAGTGACTTTGCCTTCTTGATGTAGTTCTTGACACAGTCAAGGTCGCAAAGGCCGATGTGCGACAGCTCCGTCAGGAGGTTGGACTTCAAGGTGGAGCCGCCAGACATGTAGGTCCTTAGCAGATAGGACCATGCTTGGCGTGCAGGCTCGGACGTTCCCTCGTACATTGAATTGATTTGTTCGATGTGAGTATTCAGCTTGTTTTCCAACATCATGAAAGCAGCTTTGGTGAAGTATTCAAACTCCAGATGCAATGGATCTGGGTAGCTTGTTTGAACTTTTGCCCCCGGTTCTGGAAGTCCTCTCCGTTGAACTTGTCAATGGAGATCTTATGTAGTTGTAATGATGCTGCAGATGCGGGCACGCTGTCCTATAGGCACTGGAAATGTTTTCCTTGCATGGCCATAGAAGGCCCTTGTATGGGGTTTTGCTGATGTGTAGCTGATGCTTATGATATCTATTGCCACTACATCTAGTGCTGTTGCTGGTGTAGTTATTCCTGGTGTTGCAATTGCTCTAGCTGTTGTTGAAACGAGACAAGTTTCTTCTGTAGTTGATCCACATGTGGCTGTTGCAACTGTTGTATGCGAGTAGCTTTCGGAACATGTGTGAGCTCCTCTTGCTGAAATTGGAGCTCATGAGCTTTAGGCTGCTGTCTCAATGCCTCTCTCTCATGCTCCACATCCTAACACATTGCAGCCTCTTGTTAAGCCATAATTTGTGCCTCTTCTGTTAATCATTGTGCCTCTAATACTTAGCAGTTTGCGAAGTCTGCAACATGATGTCCTTGTTCCTGACCCATGTGCAAGTAATGCAGAACAGACTAATCCTCCAAGATTGGAGAACCCTCTCTCCGATCCTCATCTTGCATTCTGCTCATGGCTACTTGGTGATCTTTGACTTGTGGAGGCCAAACAACGTGAAGGCCGGTCGTGTTGTACTCTTGAGAGCAGACAGATGAATTCAACTTATTAGGATTAAACAGGGATGGTGAAGAGTAGCTACACCAATCCAAAAGACTTGCACTAGCTGCTAATCTTGCTCAAAGCACCAACTATGCTCTGATACCATGTAAGAGTTTGTGTGGCAAAATTGGTTTGGTTTGTGGCAGCAAGGTAGATGTTCCTTACTGCTTGTACAAAGATCTGAATGCTCAACAAGACATCATGTACATAAGAGGAAAATGTTATCTTTTGATTGATAGCACAAAAAGAAAGTACAAGTATGTATCAACTCAAACACAATCATTTACAAAGCACTGGGTTGCCTGGCATCCTAGAAGGGACAAATCCTTGCTAGGCCTTTAAGGATGTTGGCACAAGGAGTCTTGGCACTGCTACCGTCTTCAAGGTAATTTGGCTTTCCGGTAGTCAGGCATCCTCCACCCAGGTTAGCACATAAGTGTTGGGCTCGGAAGGGCCTTAAGAGGGAACTCTAGTAGAGTCTTGGCTTTAGCACTCTAGCAGGGGCCTAAGGGGCCAAGACAATGGTGATAACTGAGAAGTTGAAGTCTAATTCTCTAGAGAGTTGAGGCTGCTGTGTCTAAGAGAGGTGTTTTGACCTCCTCCCAGGCTGGCACATAAGTGCGAGGCTTGTAGGGGCCTTGGAAGGATCTCCAATAGTGTCCAATTCAGGGATGCTGAAGTGTTGAGGTGTGAATCCTTACAGAAACTCAAGGCTTATAAGTCCTTGCAGATGTTGCAGCTTCTGGAAGGTGGACTCTGCAAGAACAGCTGGAAGGTGATGTCCAACTGGGACTGAGGGCTTTACTGGAGAATTGAAGGTGGAGACTAAACTCCGTATTTGGAGATTTGGAGATATCAAGGTATTGCAGGACCACCACCTCTTATACATGAGGTCCTGAAAAGTTGAACATCTCTGAGGAGAGGCTTCATCGTGTGTCGTGGCAATAGTCATCTCTTTGCTCTGCAGGTATAAAGCTTCCTTGTAGAGGATGCTTGCTCTAGCCACGCAATGTTACTTGACTCTATAATCATGTTTGACTAAGCTCCGTGATGAAGAAAGCTTCATCTAGCTTCATGGTGAATTTTATTCATCATGTGCCTTCCTCCAGAAGCCATATTCATCCACCGGTCATTCTACTACACACGTTGATGTAGATCATAGATCTCCATCTATCAAGAGCTTGGAGCAGGTATCTCCTCATAGACAAGAAATGTGAGTGCTTCATACCTCACGCTTGTTGGAGATGATGCACTAGAAGTTGCTCTCCAACCTTGGATGTACATAAGATAGGCAGGATTAGGTAATCTTGTCCTGTGTGCATGCGTATCATTGTGTAGTGCATATCTCTCCATCTCCTTGGGAGTTGGTAAATGGGCATGCGTTACCTTGTGCGCATGCCTACACACTATGTACAATTCAGTCCCTTTATACCTAAAGAGCTGGACACCAGAGAAATATCTGATTGAAGCTAAGAAAGATTCCAAGCCAAAAAGAACCCCAAAAAGATACAGTAAGAATTCATAACTTATTATATGGTCCTCTCATTTCAGTAGCAATTGCACTTCTATGGAGCACTCAACCAGCGTAGTAACTGACCACTCCAACATTGCATTCCCTCAATCGCAAATGGCCCCAATCACCAGGGTTCATCTTTGCAAATGCCTGTTCAATGAGTTTGATCTTCACCAAGATGAGTAAGACCCAATCATCCCTGCTGAACACGTGTTTGCTACAATGTTGGTGGATCACTTGCTTCATAGCCACCTATATCTTTGTGAGATTTTATTGTGTTTCCTCTCAAACGTTGCAGAAATCACTGCAATGCATGTCCACAGCAGGGATGTTACCCTTGCTCTGCAGTTCTACCAGTGTGGCGTGAAGTTTGCCGTATATCACTTTAAATGGAATTTTCTCCATTATGGTAGAAGTGGCGAGTTTGGCCATTGAAATTCTGGCTGTCCAATTGATTCCATGCACTCTGCATAAAGTGTGGAGAATTTGCTGGACTGTTTGATTGGTCCGCTCCGTTTACACGTCGGTTTGACAGTGGAACGTTGTTGATAGTTGGATCAAACTACCGTGACATGTCATCATTTTACACTAGATGTGAATAGTAAAGCGGCAATCCCTATAGCCGCTGATGGTACGTGCCATGCTGTGTAGCCGCATGATCAGGTTTGACAACAGCCGTGCTGTCACTTATGTTGTGACAACGGTCGTCATTGGGATAAAGTGTGACATCTTCAAAAACCTGTCCATCACCACAAGGATGGAATTGTAGCCCTTGGGTGTGGCAGGCAATCCCATCACGAAGTCCATGCTGATGTCAACCCACGGTTCTTTTTGGTCAGGGAGTCGGAGGAGTTGTGGTGGCCTTGCACGGTGAGATTTTTGTTTCTAACAGGTGTCGTAGGATTTGCAAAAGGCTGCAATGTCTGTTTTCATCTTGTCCCACTAAAATTGCTTCACCATCTTCTTGAGCATCTTTTCCTTGCCAACATGTCCACCTTGACCGGTATTGTGGCATCGCTCTAATAGTATTTTTTGCAGTTCATCATCCGGTGGTAAAACAACCTGGCGAGTGAATCATCACTGTAAATGTGGATCTTTGAACCAGAGCTTGTTTTTTTTTGTACCCGCAGAACGCCTAGTAACCTGTTTTGAACAGCCTTGTGAAGTAGGGGCCTTCTTTGGCGAGTAGTTTTTTTTATCTCGGTCATCCAATCTGGTTACCAAGTTAAAGCATCCTTTGAATTAGTTTCCTAGGTTTGTACTCTATGTCATAGTCAAAGTTGAGCTTGAGGAACTCCATCTACAAAGTCTATCATTGACTCTCATTTGGCTATGTCTTAATACATTTTAGTGCGTGATGATCGGGTTCGATCAATGCATCACTAGCATTCCAAATAGCACATCCTTGTTTAGCATAAGTGCATGACTATGAGCGTTTCCTTTTCATGCACCGCGTAGTTTATTTCTAGTCCATGCAACTTTCACGACGTGTACATGACCGGTTGTTTGACGCTGTTGTCTTGGAGGAGAACTTCTCCAATTGCTTGATTGGATGTGTCGGTGGCCATGATGTAGTCCATTGTAAGGCTAGCGCCAAGGTCAGAGCACTTCTCAAGGATTTGAACCCTTCTTGTTCATTATTCTCCCAATTCCACTAAGTGGTTTTGCGAGTGATATCATCGAGAGGTGCTTACACTCGGGTGTAGTCCTTTATGAATCAATGGTAATGGTCACAGAAGCCTTAAAAACTTGCATATCCTGAACATTGGTCAACCAATCAGCAAATACCTCCACCTTTTTAGGTCCGTGGTGATCCATCTGCCGCAGATGATGTGGCCCAAAACTCTATTGAACAGCAAATGAAGTCACATTTCCAGAGTTTTGTGTAAAATTTGTCTCTGTTGAAAATCTCAAGGACCTTTCAACGATGTCCATTGTGATCCTCTGAGGTGCAGCTTAACATCAGGATGTCATCAAGACATACAACGGCAAAGTCAGGCGGAAAGTGTTGTTCATCGCTGCCATGAATATTGCAGGGGTGTTTTTTAGTCCAACCGACACCACCGTGAACTCAAAGTGTCCATATCTGGTGCGGAAGTATGTCTTTTTTACATCCTTATTGGATACATGGATCTGATCATAGTAATTGCGTAGGTCAATCTCGGTGAAGTTTTGTGCCCCACGGAGTTATTCAGAACGTTCGTCTGCCAGCGGAAGAGGGTAGTAGTTTTTTTCTGCTCATATCATTCAACACTTAGTAGTCTACGCACATCCACATCTATTCAGTTTTCCTTTTCACAGAAGGCACAGGTGCCACATAGGATGCCGTAGAGGGTCTCATGAAGCCCTGGCCAAGCATCTCATCCCAACTGCTTCTTGAGTTTGGTCAGCTTGTGCCAGCTCATCTGATCAGTATCCTTCATTGATGGTCTATTGCCCAGCTTTAGGTCTACTTGGTGGTGGACATTTTGTTGCGAAGTAACTCTAGAGACAATTCATTGGGAAAGCCACTTTTAACTCCTTGAGGAGTGGTGTAAACTCCTCCAGAACGGCCGCAAACTTCTCAGTTGTCTAGGCCAATGTGGTCGCATTGGCTGTTACAACTTCTTCCGCTTCCCCTGTCTCCACGTGGACTAGCAATGCTTGCACCCTGCACCACAGATATCTTCTGGCCACATCCAAGGAGTTTAGCTAGAATTTTGCAACTACTGTAAGTTCCCTTGCTCCTTCCACCTCTTCTACTTCCCGTAACCGCCACTGCCTAGTGGGTTGCTCAACCAGAGATGGATCTCATTTCTTCCCATTAATGCTGACGTACATGGATTTGTTGTTGTAGCCCACGTACGGATTGTGCCGGTACAGGAAACATTGTCCAAGAACAACTTTGTGATCGCCCATTATGCAAGTCCTCCTCACCATTACGTCATGAAAATACCCAATTTGCATTTGGAGATGTTTACAAAGTCAACAGATTTAAAATCATCCCTCAACGGTTTTTCCTTCAAACATCCTTGGATTTGTCTGTAAACTCAGCTTTTGAACCATGTTGTTGCACACAGAATTGTGAGAAGGTCCTCCATCCATTAGTGTCATTATTGTTCTGCAACTTTTACAACCCCTGAACTGTACTCGTGATAACATCGACTTTTAGTCGTCCTCATACCCCTCGTCAAACTTTGCCAAATCAGGAACTCTAACTTATGGCAATGTGAGCCGCTCCGATGGGCGATTGGTAGTCACACGTTTTTTGACCGGACAGTAGCCTCGCCGTCTACTCGTGTCCTTTGTCGTTTCTTGACTCCTCACTTTGTTCTTTGTGGCTTCCTCCCCGTATTGGCCTGTTGATGTCATTTTGATAGTCGTGCAAGATGTGTACCGGCTTCCTGCAAGTCTAGCAGAGCCATTGATCACAGTGATAAAAAGATTGAATTCCCACCTGCATATCGTGGAGCGGTTATAGCATGTGCATATTTTGGAGTGGTTGTGGCATGTGCATATTGTGGAGCGGGTGTGGCAAGTGTATATTGTGGATTAGTTGTGGCACGCGCATGCATAGAGCGGAGTGTTTGTGGCACGTGTGTATTATGGAGTGGTTGTGTCATGTACATATTGTGGAGCAAGTGTGGCACGTGCATATTGTGGAGCGGTTGTGGCACGTGCATATTGTGGAGCAGTTGTGGCATGTGCATATTGTAGAGTGGTTGTGGCACGTGCATATTGTGGAGCGGTTGTGGATTGTGCATATTGCAGAGCCGTTGTGGCACGTGCATATTGTGGAGCGGTTGGTAACTTCCCTCCACCACAATAAGAATTTTGGCCTTGGGGCTACCAGTCATTGGATGCCTACAGAGTGTTGTCGTCGGTGTTGTTGATACAATCATTCACAAAAGGTCATCTCTAAAGTAAAAAATGGTGATTTCTGACCAAACACCTCACTTGAAGTTGTTGTTGTCATAGAAATAGAGTTCATCAGGGGTGAGGCTGATGCAGGTGATGATCTCACAAAATCAATGCATGTACTCCGGCATGGTGGACTGCTGGAACAAATGTTGAAGCATGTACAGTGCGTCAGACTTCTCATTCATCTTTCCACAAATTGCAAGTCTAGAGCATGAGATCTTTCCATGTCTCTTGTGTTTTTAGGAATTCATGTCACATTGGATTCATGTATTGGAGAGGTAGAACGCCTGCCATCGATGATGTGAGAGTAGTTGTGCAAGCTGTTAACCCGGTTTTGTTGGTCTCTTGCTACCGTTCGATGGTCTCTACATAAGACCACCAACTCAAAGTCGTGCCATGCAAAAGTGAGGCCGCAAAGTCAATGTTTTTTGTTGGTGTTTTTGACCCTGGCAGCGGTGAGGTACACCTCCAAACTTGTCAGCCACATTCGGACCGTTGGTCTTTTTGATTTTCTAGGGTCGAATGGCCCAGGAAGTGCTGGTCAAATATCGCGTTCACTCCAGAGTTGAACATTCCTCTCAGTTAGTAATGTTTCACACTCATGGAAATAACATGTCTCTATTATTACAGCGTTGAGTAATCAGGAGAAGATGGGTGTTGAGACTCTCAATTCCCGACAACATCTGGTACACAACTTTGCTGGTGTGAGATTGTCAGCCGGTGCCTCCCATCGTGTCGGGTGTTGTCCCGACGGACAAGGACGGGGGCAAAGGAATGACCAAGCCCGAGGGATCCGTAAACAGGTTGACCATCGGGTTCTTTGGTGTTGTGAAATTCATTGCACAAGTTACCAATGTTGCCTAGTTCATCTGAGGAGAATCGTTGTTCATGTGCTGCCAGTCCTCTATCGTCAAAGTCTTTGCGGGCTACTATTGCTCATAACGGGGTGCACTCTCTCTGTTCACCATTGTTGTTACAAGGTCTGTAATTTTCTTTATAGTGGAGATATGCCAAATTCTTGTATGAGGTTGTTGCCTGGTAGTTAAAGTGTTGGCTGTTCCGCCAACACTGGTGCACTTTGATAGCAAGTGTTACACTGAGAAGAACATAGGTAGTTCACATGGATGAGGTGCAATGCAGTAGACGATTAAAAAAAGTTTTAGGAAATAACTGTACTTTGAGGAATAATTTCAAACAAGTGAAGAACATCAACACAACAAAAAGAATCATAAGGAGGCATATGATGGGTCCTTGGCGCTCGAGCCAAGTGATGCGTGTGCGGTCGAGCCGTGAGTGGCTGCTTTGAGAAGCTCCGTCGAGAAGTCATGGGGCTTTAAGAGTACCCCGGTGTTCTTTGAATTCAGACAATAGGTTTTCATGAACTATATTCCATGAATTTTTATAGGTTTTGTGTATGGAATTGTTTTGGTGGTCCTCTTTGTCCAAATCTGCAAAGAGCCTGCTACTAGAATTCGACGAAGGAGCCGGTTCACATTTTTCGAGATCCTTGATTTTGCATATCGTGCAAATGGATTGTTGTGTGCACTGACACCGTGGACGGTTGTGTCATTGCCTCGCGCAGGCAGCGGTGTGATTTTGTGTGTCCATTGGCAAAACAAGCATTGTTGAGCACTTTTAGTGTCATCATATCCTGTCGTACTCTCACCCATCCACCAATCGTTTACAAAGAAATCAGTTGACCCATCAGCATCATCTCCATTGTGGAACGCTTCCTGCAAAATGTGTCACCAGAGGAGCGCATGCGTCATCTTGAGTCCCAGCTTGGGCGTGCCGTAATACCCAGGCCAAAGCCGGAGAAACATCCAGTGGGTCATCCCAGGAAGCCGACTACGCTCACATTCGATGATTCTCTTTCTCCAACAGAAACTGCTTTGGTTGCTTGTTCCCCTTGTGCAAACGATGCACGGTCCAGCAATCAGGCACCGACTGACTCCCCCTTGTCGCTCGTACCGTTGTCTTCGTCCAACAACCTTGGTGGCAGCTCTCGCACGACATTAGCACCTTGTCAGAAGGGCGACAAGTGCTCGGGAGCTAAACCGTCACCTCGGGTCATGGATGCCCGCCCTTCTGCCCTTGACAAAGGGGAAGGCAAAGATTGTGGAGTAGCGTCCAAAGAAGCGTTTGCGTCCCCCTCCCCTCACACGACGCATGCAGCTGGGGGCACTCCGCATTGAGGAGTCGATGCAGCCGTTGCCTCCATTCACTGACAGCGACAGAGACAACTACGCTGCGAACAACAGTCATGGAGCTGCCACATTGTCCTCCTCCAATAATCAGGCATCCTACGATTCCATGGACACTGAGTGCAACACCATCATTCCCGTGAGCCAGAAAACGACATCGGCCTCCACTTCTAGCAGAGGAAATCAGCAGCGGCGGAGGTTGTATGCAGATTGGTTTGGCAGCAGGCACTTCCCTACCATCTACTATGCTATGCCACCATCTACGCTACAGTGACGCATTGAAAGCGCAGCTTCCGCACCCCTGATGGCATGAACATGTTCAACCGTCTGGCGGTTAGCACTGTGGCGTCATGGTTTGTGCCTGATACCAAAATCCTTCATGACCAGTATGTCCATGTTGCCACTGTTGCTATGAAGACCAAACTCTCATCCCCCATCAATAACAAGAAGAGACACCACGGCAATAGGAGGGAAACGGCATGGATGGCATCTCATCCGGATATTGGCGATGAAATCAAGGTCACCCTAAAAAAGGCCCGTGCAGCAGGAACCTTTTGAACAGCAAGAGCATCCGTCGTGAGACCAGGGTCATCATCGGCCCCCGACGACCTCGCAAAACTAGGCGACTGTGGTTTCGGTAGATTGTGGGTCCGCAAATTTGTCATGAAATCTCTGGTTTGGGCGTGGCGTGCGGGGACCACAGTTGTCCAAAAGGTGCCCGGCAAATGGGAGGAGAAAGTAAAGATTTTCCACATGTGTGCAGCCGCACTTGTGTCCTACCATCAGATCCCTCTGAGCTTTGTTATAAACGCAGATCGTACAGCTATCCAGCTCGTTCCGACAGCAGATCACACATACGCGCCGAAAGGCACGATCGATGTGTTCATCATCGGACAAGACAACAAGCGTGCAATTACAGTTTTGGTGAGATCATCGTTTGCACGTGACTTTCTGCCACTACAACTCATCTTCGCAGAAAAATCCTAAACGTTGCCTGCCTTATGGTCCGTACGTATGCGAACTCATTGTCTTTGGTTGGCTCTTGTCCCACAAGCCCAACCACCGTGCGAATGGCAAGATGACCATGCAGTGGGTGCATGGCATTGTCCAGCCCTGCTACAAGTGCAAGTGTCAGACGTACAGCTTCATCCCAGGGAAGGCACACATGCTCTTGGTTCTTCATGCATGGCGTCTGCATTACGGTGCTACTTTTTGTGACTGGATGCGGAGCAATTTTTTGCACATGCAATCAATGTACATCCCGGCTAGATGTACCCCAAAAGCACAACCGGCGGATGTCGGCCTCATCTCCCCTCTGAAAGACACCGTGGAGGAGCATTTTGGCATGTGGGCTGTGGACAAGACACGCGAAGGAGGCAATCTTTCGCTTGGCATGACCACATTGAAAGAATCTGTGTGCAAGTGGTTTTTTTTCACATGGCAGAAAATCGACAGAAACCCCGCCATGGTGCGCAGTGCTTGGGCTCATGCTGGATTTGCCTGTGTGTTCCAGGCTGATTTCCAAAAGCATGCCAATGGCATGTACGGCCATGTGATGTACGGAGATGAAGGTGTGGAAGAGGAGGATGAGGTAGTGGTGTGAAAGTGTGTACCTGTCTATATTTCATCCTTGTCTAAACGCGTTTTTAGCATTCTAAATCCTCTCACACGAATGCTTCCATAAATAAAGTTCCAAGTGGCCTCAACTTGATTTAGGATGACTTGAAACCAACACTTGCATTTTTTTCATACAGCGATCAAAGACAACTTCTATATGGTTATGCAACATCTAGTCAATTGTTGTAGCCCTGTGTTTTTCTTAAATTTGATTTCAACCATGACACCATGAATTAGTTTTTTCAACCTCAAAATTATTCATGTGTTCCGCTAAATTCATTGAAGAAAAATGTGACACGATTTTTACAAGAGAAAAAACAAACTCGATTTCAGGGAACACCCGGGTGTCAAGAAGCGGATTCATAAAAGTCGAGTTCCGTCAAGGAGTCAACCGAGGGGTATTAGAACATCGACGTCATTCATGACACTTCTGTCAACCATTATAGAAAGTGGTTGAAGTAATCAGAACCATCTGGAACTTAACACTGGAGGTCGGGGTAGGTAGCCAAAATGCCATTGTCCAAAGAGCTTAAAAATCCTGAGGTCAACGCGCCGTGGGAACAAATGGAAGAGAAAAATGCCCACTTGTGCAATTCAGGGACTCGTGTATATCAGGGATGCAAAATACTCATCGTCATATGCTGTGTACGTCAGGGACGTAATACTTCTCCTCTTTTAGCCATGATGTCTCGACAATTAAACATAAATAGATGGGTGATAAGGGTAGCAGCCTTCAATCAGATGATCGATGTCTTGGAGGTTGTCGTAGGCCTCCCATCTGTTGTGTGTAGCATCATAGATGTGCCACTTGACCAGATACTTGGTCATTTTCCCACGCTGTCGATGTCAGAGGATGTCACTGATCACATCATTTGTACCCCTGTCCACTTGAATCGGACGCTGAGGAGAGACGTCTACCAGGAAGTCATTGCTTGGATCCCGGTAGTGCTCGAGTTTGTTGATGTGGAAAACAGGGTAGATTTCCACATTGTGATGCAAAAAAAGTCAATCAACAACAGTGGGTTGCATTTGCTCAATCTCAAAGGGTCCCAACCATCGCAAAATCCTATTTGAGCTTTGCAAATTCCCATTCACGGAGTTTGATGTGCACCAAGTTGAGTAGGACGCGAATTTCGGTAGTGAATGTTGCGAAGTTACGATGTAGTTCCACTGCTCACTTCATAGTTGCTTGTTTATTTGTGCGGGTTTGTTGTGCTTCCTTTGGAATGCTGAAGAAATTGCATCAACGGATGTCGATTGTACGAATATTGACTTAGCTTTGAATCCCTGTTGGTGTGGTGAGAATTTTTCCGTATACCACCTCAAACAGAATTTTACCCCTTGAGGTGGAAGTTGTGGAGTTCCATGTGAATTGAACAGTCAAAAGTTTTGCCGTCCAATCGGTGCCTTGTGTTTTGCATAAAGTGCGGAGAATCTCTTTGAGTTTCCAATTGGTCAGCTTGATCTACCCATTGGTTTGAGGATGGAACACCGTTGATAGCTAGACCCCGCTGATACAACGTGTCATTAATTCATACCAAAAACAGCCAGTGAAGCGGCCTTCCCTGCCACAGATGATGATATGTGACATGACATGCAACCGCACGATCTCGTTTAGAAACAGTTTTCTTCTTCCCTCCACTGGTCATTGTCTGAATTAAGTACAAACCTGTCTGCCACCACGAGGATGGCTTCATAGCCCTCAAGAGTGGCGGCAACCCCATCTTGAATTCCATGCTGGTGTTGACCAGTGAATCCACCAGAACAGGGAGGTCTTGGAGTAGTCCATGCGGCCACGTGGGAAGATGTTTTTGTCACTGACAGGTACTGCATGATTTGTAAAAAAGTGCAATGTTCGTCTGTATCTTGTCCTACCAGGTATACTTGGTCAACTTCTTGAGTGTCTTGTCCTTGTTGAAGTGACTACCTAGACCACTGTCATGGCACTCCTCCAATAGAATCTGCTTGAATTTTGCACTTGGAGGTATGACAACATGGGGAGTGAATCGCAGGTAGTAGGGGTTGTTGAACCAGAAATTCGTTTTTTCATACCCGCCTGTTTCCTTGTAATCCTTCGCCAACAACCTTATAAGGCACGGTTCCCTTCGAAAGGTAGCATGTAAATCTCAGCCATCAATTCTGGTTGCAGAATCAGAGCGTTCGTTGGATTTGTTCTTCCAGGTCGATACCCAATGTCGTAATCAAAATTGGAATCAAGGAACTTCATCCATCGAGTTTGCTGACGGCATAGATTTGGTAATGGTCAGTGTAGACGATGCATCGTTGGGATCCCAACAAGCACCGCCACGTTTATAATGCGTGCACTATTGTGAGCATCTCTTTTTCATGCCAGTGCTGTTGAGTTGAGTTATGGTTAATCACCCAAGATTCATACACTTGACAGTTGGTGTATCAAAAAGGGTATTCCTATATGCACACATTTTTCAAAAATCATCAACATCACGTCATGTAACTTGAGTCAAGATAAACATTCATTGTATAAGGTGTTACTGGTTATGGATTATGTGTACTACGTAGTAGCTCTCCTTATAATTCCATGTTCATTGACATGTTCACTTCCCAGTAAACTTGTTATCCTAGTGTTTCAAGATTGATGTGAAAGTTCATATGTGGTCTCTGTGCAGAGTTGCGGCCAAAACAGTGGTCTTGGACTAGTTTCAGGTCAGGCTAACACTGCCGCGTGCGTCACCCGCTGTGCGCCGCGGCAGGTATTCATGTTGTGTGCTTGTCATTTCTCATTTTTCTTTACAGTGTTAAGCTATTAGAGCTTATGAAAATCTACGGTTCTTCCCATCCTAACCCTCTGTGTTTCTTGCACCTACTTGCTTGCTAGTGTGCCAACTGACTTGACAATGTTACCATGTTAGTAGTAGTAAGGCTAGGAAGCTTCCTAGAAACTTCTCCTGGCAATATATGTCTTTGAGCACTAATACAAAATCTTGTCTGTCCAAAAGGCATCTTGAAGTTTGAATGAATTGAAATTCGGGTTACTAGTGCAAACCAATCAGACATGTTCATGAGTTCAATGTCTTTTTTCCCCATGTGGGACCGTGAAGAGAGTGGTAAAAAGAGGGGCATCCGGGCACTTGAATTCTTCAAAGATCCCTTTAGTTGGACATCAATGACGATCGCCCCAGATTGATGTGAAAGGAAAAACTCCTCAAGTGTAGCTTGTAAAAAATCCAAAAATGTTTTAGTACAAGAGCTCAAGAAAAGCAACCGGCTACTTGAAACCCACTTCTGTAAGATGGTGCTAATTTTTATTGAACTCACTTTCCGGTGTTGCTTCTCATGGGTTATTGCTCCAACACGATGGTCGCAATCAAGGGATGAAGATGTGTTTTCCTTTTTTCTTCACAGCATTCTTATTTTGATTTCACGTTGCATCCAGATCCGATATTGAACTCTCATGTGGCTTTTAGGGTTTAGTTCACGTGTGATGTACTGCTATATCCCGTGTACATGGGATCCGGCAGGTTCGTTTTCAATGCATGGGGACTTTCAGTCCCATTCCCTTTATTCACCCTGTTTGATCAAACCCCTTTGAACGCATAAACCATGTACAAATCGTTTCTTTGGTTGCTACCGGCAATCTAGGGGGTAGATTTTCATACAAGCACGTTATGGGCCCTACGTTGGCGAGGCCTAATACCGTACTGGATCTCGTATTTGCTCAAAGTAACTTTTTATATCCGCCTATGTGTTTCTTAATTTATTGCCTAGAGTATCCTAGGATCACTCCTAAAATTACGAGCTCTTGGTAACAACATTCACCAAAAAAATGTACGAGAAAATCCATGAACATCACAGGTCATCTCGCAGATTTCAGGAAATAAGAGAGCGCACGAGACGTCGATGCACCGCGAGGTTACAGCAAAACGAGGCCTCAGGCCTTGAACCGACACTCTGATTTTGATTTTGATTCTCTGAGTCGTGGGCGGGACGCGGCGCGACGAAGTCGTCCGCGAGAGCCCGCAACGGTTGCCGAATCCGCCAAAGGGAGTTGCGAAAAAAAAAAACAAGAATTACAACTGTTCCACCGATTTCTTATGTTTTGGAGGTGATTTTATCCTATGTGGCATCGTTCCCAGAATCTGGGTAACGTCCTATCGGCGGAAGTAACCAGAATCAGACGAAATGCTTCTGATGTTGATTCTATCGGAAAACGTGATTTAGGACAGAATTTGTCAAAATCTGAGAGGCCATCGGCGGTCGAACCGACGATCGCTTGTTGTAGAAGGCACGACAAAAACTCTTGTGCTACGTACGAGCCGCTGGGTGTGCGAGTCGGCCGCCGGAGTCAACGCAGGAAGAGTGTCCATGAAACTCGGACAGCGAGACCCGCGAATTTGAAGGAGTCCTACTTGTTCTGCCGCTGATTCAAACCAAAGCCCTCCAGTTTGAAGAATCATACAAAAATCAGATTCTGAGAGGGAAAACGGGGAAACCCTAGAATCAAAATCAAAAGCAGAGCGTCGGTTCAGGGCCTCATGCTTGCCGTCCGGATTGTGAGGTGCAATCAGACAGCCGCGGTGGTCCATCTCTTCCAGATTCGAACTTCACGCTGGGCAGTGGACGAATTTAAGTACCACCATAACATTACCAAACAAGTATGGGCGACCACCCAGGAAACTCCAAAAGGCATTTTTGTGGGCGAAAATGAAAAGCATCAAATTCTGTCTAAAAAAGTGAGCAAATATGAAGATCAGTACGGTAGATCCACCTTTAATTTATGAAGCACTTGGAACCCCAATCTAGATACCTTGCAAATCCACTGTCAAACAAACACAAACCCCTCAATGGAAGTAGTTCTGATTCTTCAGCCAATTTGTTTACGTCACCACTCCAACACTACATGCATGCAGCATGAATCCAATGCAAATATGTGAATATGTCCCATTTCATGGTGGGGTTTGTACTACTGTTTGGTTGTGCCATCACATGCAACAGCTTCCTGGACGTATCCATTACATTACAATCTGTTGTAACAACAAGAGTACATCTTGTATCACCGAGCATGATGGCATGTGTGACGCTCACACAAAACACATCAGAATTGTAAATCATTTTGTGCACGTATGTATTGTGAGTGGCAACATGCGGCAGAAATGGGTGGATGCTCTCATGAAAGCTCATTGTAGAAGCGTTTTCAACTTTGCTCTATGGAATACTAGACTCTTGTCACATGTTTCTGCTCCTGGATGGTTCGTGCGCTGCTCTCAGTGGTCACTTTCTCTGTCCTTGTGTTCCTTGTGTAGCTCTCTTCTTTGCTTTTTGTCATTGTCAGTTGCTGCAGTCATCCTCTGAGCCTTGCATTCTTCTGTTGGCTGGCAGCTGCTGTTCATGGAAGAGTGTTGTTGTGTCGGTCACGATAACATTTGGACTTGTCAACACTTACTTGTAGGGGTGGAGTGGCGTTTGACGTCTACTTTGACAACACCAACCTATTATGGCATATCCTTGCATGATCATTAGATGTTTTGTCACTGATTAGCTCACATACCGTACTGGATCTTACTCTCCTACAAACTAATTATTCCTGTTCGCCCATGTGTCATCCGAATGATTTTTGAGTGGATGTAATGATTGCACCTATAATTGTACTCCGTTTGACAATTGTCCGTCCAGCGTGCTTCCATTTGAATTCTGAAAAACATTGGGGTTACTTGACGCATCACACCGCGCGTGGCATGTCGTCCAGGGCTTGCATCGAGCGCTAAACCGCATTTCATGGTCAGCTGCCAAATCGCAACATGAACTCTCACAACTACAAAGCTTGTGACATCCAACTCTCAAACTCCGCAAAGAAAAATTTGAGCGTTACAGAGAGAAGGGGATGGTGTGGACTTGCACAGTGGGTGAAAGTCATTACCCAAGTTTTAATCCCAGACAAGGTTGGGCGACCACCCTGGTAATGAAAAAAGACCTTTTCTTGCGTGAAAGTGGAAATCATCTAATTTGGTTAAAATGGTGAATGAAAGTGAGGGACAGCACGGTAGGCTATTTTCTTGGCAAATCTTTCCTTGCTTGATTCTAGGTCAGCTGTGTAGGGAATTTTCTCTCTTCCAACCAAGTAGCTTGCACGGTTGCTAGGTTCTAGCTAGTTCTTATTCAAGGGCTCGCAACTAGGTTATTTCCATTGCCCCATTGACTGGTTGTACTTGCAAAATTCCACGTGCGCATGCTGGAAAGTAAACATCCTACCCTTGTCTCTTTTTTCTAACAGAATGCAGCCCTATGTTTTGTCAAGATTTGCGAAAGGTGGATCGGTGGAAATGAACTAAAATCTAGAAGGGCAGGGCCTTCAAGGAGGAAACTGAAATATCTGTAGGAGTTCATAGATCACATGGAGAAGTACATGAAGATTTCTCTAAACCAGCTACAGGAATGTAGCCACAAGTGTAGACTTGTTGACCCGCAGGGCGCCCACCCTGGATGCGGTGAGACTAAGTCTGGAAAACCAGACCTGGAGTACAGTGCTTTCAAGGGCACTAGCTTGCACTGAATAAGGCACAGGTCTTTGTATGAGGTGCGTCCTTAGGCACAGGCTTGCAGTGTCAGAGGCTGAGGCTTGCAGAGGAAGACTCTGGAGTAGCTTATTGGACATGGCTTGATGGGGAACTGAGAATGTTTGAAGGGATGACAATGCATGTAGACTGAATGGACTAAGCCCCTTAAGTCGTCCTTGGATGGCCTCCTTGGAAGCTCTTACCTTGGAGGTTGTAGGTAGTTGCATAACCACCTGGGTGGTTACATAACCACCTGGCCAGCTGAAGAGTCACCTGGAAGGTGAAGGGTCACTGGAAGCTGAAGGGGCACTAGCAGTTGAAGAGCCACTAGAGGTTGAAGATGCACTAGTAGCTGAAGGGTCACCAAGAGGCTGTAAGAGGTTGTAAGCCAACCACCCTTCAGTTGGAAGCTGAAGAGTCACAGCCCCAAAGGGCCTCCAAGGGCACCTTTAAATCTTGTGGGGGCAAGGATTTGAACCTCGCCTCCCTCCATTTAGTGAGGTGGATTATTGGTTCCTCCAAAGTAGATGAAATGCACCACGGGATACATTTTAGCCAAATCCAGCCATCGAAACTGGGTAAATCTAGCCCCCCTCAATTGATGATGGCCGGTATTTGAAGAAGATCCTTGTAGAATTTGTGGGAGGGTCCTTGACACGAAGACACGTGATGGAGCCGGTTTTCCAAGAAAAGGGTACTTCTGTAATGGTTGTTGAATAACTGACGTTGTCTGTGTCCCAAAGTTGAAGATGGTGCTAAGCTGAAGGAGAAGGGCTGGGGGCGTCACGCAAATTTTCCTTTTTTTTGTTGGTGCCGCAAATTTCGCGGATTTTGTGAGACTTGGCTTGCTGCGATACTCACACTATTCGCTTGAAACTGTGAGGTTCACAGTTTCCTTGGAAAATTTGAGGGGGGGGGGGGGGGGGGGGGGGAGCGACCTTGCTCGAGCGAGGCTTGAGAGAATGGTTGACCGGTCATCAGCGAGCGGGCGCCCGCTCGCTGGTGACCGGTCGACCTTTGATCCCCGGTCTCCTGCTAGCCGGCGGTTGCTCACAATTGCCAGGTGAGGTGCAGTTGTGCGGGGGAGGTTTGCACAAACTGCCCCATCTATCAGTAAAGACAAAGACCGCGTCTTTTATGAGTTGCAGACTCGTAATGAGGCAGTTGTCAGTGAAGCCAACATCATCGCCCTTGTTGCTGGAGAAGAATATGGAGAGTCGGAAGGAAGGTGGAAAAACTGTCTATGGTGGTGTTTTATGACGTTTTTGTAGGATGGAGGTGGAAGTTGTTGGTGACCCCCAAATCAGAGGATGTGGGAGCTCCCACTTTCATTCAAGGAGCACCTAGAGGGTCAGTTGAAGGCTCAAAACTCAACTATAAAAGCCACTAGTAGTGGCATTGGAGAGCCAGCACTACAGTGTGTGGCCTTGAGAGTGTCTAGAGCCATAGAAGCTCTGGACCCCTATGAGATGTAACACTCATTTTCCTCCGATGTATGGCCAATTGATGTCGTGGCCGAGGAAGATAATTTCACGATGTCCAGATCAACAGAAATCCTCCATCAGCTACTGTGATACGAGGAACACCTCTGGAGGAACCACCGACAGATGCTTTTCCACTGTCAAGTTTTGCCAATGTGGAATTTGACGATGACGATTGATAGAGGCCTATTGTTGTGGACGCTCAGAGCAAGGTGAATATTTTCTCGATTTCTCGTTCACGTATGGTGCTCAAAGAAGATGCACCAATGGAGCAGGCAATAGAGGTGACGCCGGAGAACACAGCAAAAGTGGAGGTATCAACTGCTATGGATGCAATGGATGGAACTGCGACAGAGCTTTCATGCGAGTTCCCAGACGTGGATACTTCCTCATTGTGTCCGTGGCGGGGACAAGGAATACGTCATACTTTGGCATCGTTGTAGAAAGACAGTAATTCAACGAGTGTTGTGACGGTGTTCAGAGACCACACAGATGAAGAAACCGCTGGTTTAGTGCCTTTGGGGTACACTGCAAGGCATTGGGCACGGCTTCGAAAGCAAAGGCAGCTTCGGATTTGCCGACTGCTGAGGGATCCAATAGTAGAGATTCTGTCGTATCGTCCGCTCTTGATACGGACACTATGGAGAGGTGGTGGTTGTGTAGGGTCTTCTTGTCAAGCTTGTAAATTGTTTGATGAATGATGCCGGCTCCTTGGATGTACTGCAGACCGTCAAACTTAATGATGATGGTTTTTTCAAAAACTTGTGCTCCTGGAAAATTTTCCAGCTTAACAGAAAGTGGTGAGTAGTGTCCCCGGCCTTAACGGGCGGAAGAGAAGTGTTGAGCGCCTTCACCGGGACATCAAACAGTTGGTGTCACCATGTCCACAAGTGGGAGTGGTTCCGCCCCGAAGCTTTGCTTGCCATATCAATAGAAAAACTGGTGAGTTGCATCTGAATGCGTCGAATGACTGCGCCATTACTAGCTTCATCAACTGGTAGCACTGTGACAATTAACCCAGAGAGTAATTCATGCTCTCCCACTCCAACTTTGTCCTTTCCCCGCGTAGTGGTGAAGAGACCTTTACACTCTTTTGTTCCAACTTCATCAGTTGGTAGCATAGTTGCGGTAGACGAGGAAAGAGCTAAAATATCCTCTGTTCCAACTTTGTCAGCTGGCGGTGTAGTCGTGGTTGATGTAGAAAGAGATTCATACTCTTCTGTTCTAGCTTTTTTAGCTGGCAGCGTAGGGACAGTTGATGCTGAAGGAGCTTCACGCTCTTCGACTACAGCTTTGTCAGCTGGGAGCCGAGTGATGGTTGAAGCGCAACAAATTCACGCTTTTCTAATCCAACTTTGATAGGTGGTGGCGTAGCGGCGGTTGACGTGGAAAGAGCTTCACGCTCTTGTGATCCAGCTTCATCAGCTGGCTACGTAGGGGCGGTTGACATAGAAAGAGCTTCACGCATTTGTATTTCATCTTCATCAGCTAGTGAAACAGTAGCAGTTAACGGAAAAACAACTTCACGTTCTTATCTTCCACATTCGTCAGCTGGCAGTGCTGTTGTGGTTGATGTTGAGAGAGCTTCACGCTCTTCTTCTCTAGCTTTGTTAGCTAGCGATGTTGTTGCAGCTGACGTAGAAAGAGCTTCGAGCTATTCTGTTCTGGCTTTGTTAGCGGGTTTGTTGTAAGAAGTTGAAGTAGTATTTGCTCCCATTATAGACGAGTTTGCCGCCGTTCCTGCTTCATCAGCTGGTTCGATGTAAAATGTTGTATTACTGCTTGCTGCTGTGGTGGAGAGATCTGTTGTGGCTCTAGCTTTGCCAGCTAGCATTGTGTAAAGTGTTCCAATCATGTCCACAACCGTTGCGGAAAAATCTGCTACTTTCCCACCTTTGTCAACTGGTAGTGTATAGAATGTTGTAGCCATGTCTGCTATCATTGCAGACAACTCTGCTGCCATTCTAGCTTCGTTCTCTTGCAGTGTGTAGAGTTTTGTAGTAGTGTCTGCTGACATTCATATAAATCTGCTACCGCTCCAGCTTTGTCAGCTGGAAATGTGTAATTCATAGCAATGTTTGCTATCCCTCTTAGAGGATGTTCTGAGTGTCCATCTTTTTCTGCTAGCATTGTGTAGAGTGTTGCAACAGTATCTGTTGTCATTGCGGACAAATCTGCTGTTGTCCCAAATTTTTCAGTTGGTAGTGTGTAGATTCTTGCAGCCATGTCTACTGCCATTGCAGACAAATCAGCTCTTAATCTAGATTCTTCAGTTGGAAATGTGTACATTTTTGTAGTGTCGTCCACTGTCGTTGCGGACAAATGTGATGTAGCTCTGACTTAGTCAACTGGCATTGTGTAGAGTATTGAAACTGTGTCCGTTGCCGTTGTGGACAATTCTGCTGCCACCCTGGGTTTGTCAGCTAGTAATGTGTAAGTTATAGCAAAATTTTCCACCCAGATGACAATATCTTCTACTTCTTTAGCTTTGTCAGCTGGATTTGTGTAAGTCGTTGTAGCCATGTCTGTTACCTCTTTGACAGGATAAACTGCTTCTCCAGGTTTTTCAGCTGGCGTTGTGTAAGACAGAGTGGATAATTCTGCTCCTTGATCTTGGCATGTGGACCTTTTCTGTAAGCTTTGGATGTCATCCCCAAACTTGAGGCAAAGATTCTGGAACCACTGGGCGAAAAGGGATTGGAGTGCAGAGAGGTCCACAGTCTGCTGCACATCTTGGATGTGTAGGCTTGTGGTGAAATCTTGCTGTTGAATGCGTTGAAATTCCTTGACCACGTCCACAACAAAGTTGTCATCTGTCTTGCCTTCCATGGTGTTGCGCGAGTAGTGGAGACTTTCTTGTCTTCAAAGGCCATTGCCATGCTCAAGATTTGTGGAAGGTGGATGAGTGAACGGAGGCCACAGAAATAACTGTAAGATTTTGGAGGGTACATGGAGAAGTCCATGAAGAGTTCCCTGAACCAGCTGCATGGATGTAGCCACAAGTGTAGACTTGTGGACCCACATGGCTCCCGCCCTGGATACCATGAGACTAAGTCTTGAAAACCAGACCTGGAGTAGACAGCTTGCAGGGGCACTAGCTTGCATTCAAGAAGGCACAGGCCTTTGTAGGAGGTGTTTCCTTGTGCACATGCTTCTAGTGCTAGAGGCTGAGGCTTGCAGAGGTACACTCTGGAGTAGCTGCTTGGACACGGCTTGATGGAGAAGTGAGAATGTCTGAAGGAATGTCAAGGCATGTATATTGAATGGACTGAGCCCCTTAAGTAGTCCTTGCAGGGCCTCCTTGGAAGCTCTTACCTTGGAGGTTATAGATAGTTGCATAACCACCTGGGTGGTTACATAACCACCTGGGTGGTTATATAACCACCTGGCCAGCTGAAGAGTCACCAGGAAGGTGAAGGGTCACTAGAAGCTGAAGGGGCACTAGCAGTTGAAGAGCCACAAGAGGTTGAAGATGCAGTGGTAGCTGAAGGGTCACCAAGAGGTTGTAAGAGGTTGTAAACTAAACACCCTTCAGCTGGAAGCTGAATGGTCACAGCCCCAAAGGGCCTCTATGGGCACCTCTAGACCTTGTGGGTGTAAGGATTTGAACCTCACCTCCCTCCATATAAAGAGGTGATTTTTTGGTTCCTCCAAAGTAGATTAAATGCACCACGCTATGCATTTTAGCCAAACCCGTCCATCGAAACTGGGAAAATCTCAGCATGTTTGAAGGCATTTCTTTGTCATTTCTCCAACTTTTCCAGTACTACTTGTCATGCTGTGTACTATATTCTCGGGCTCTAAAATTTTATAGGGGGGGTTTCTCATTCCACCAACTTCAGTGCAAGCATGGAGAGGAAAAGAAACAGTAGAGACTTTTCATGATAACACAACAATAAGGCAGTAGTCATGTATGAAACTACAAAAGGTGTACAAATAGTGGATATGATGCATGCCACATTGTGTACGTGAAAACAAGGATAGTTTCCAACAGCAACAACACAATGACAAGTCACCCAAAAAATACCATTACTATACTATGGATACTGATTATCTGTAGTAGCAAACCGGTTTTATCATGGCCAGATATGACAACACAAAATTCAAAAAACACCGCATATTGAGAATAACTGATATGCTGCAGTGCTGCATGAATTTATTGTAGTAAACATATTAACAGGGCTTTACAAAAAATTCATTGTCAATGACATCCCATGAACTTACAATTTCAATGAAAAAGAATCAAGGTGAAAGTGTATTGTCGATTGCGTTTTGAGTGAGCACCCTGGGGAAGTTTCTTTTTGGTGGCCGTTTGAAATCTCATCGTTAAAATGTACGCACTATAAAAGCATGGGCACTTGGATGTACACTATCGCATTTTTTGGCACGATTGATAGAGCCTTGTTATCAGTCCAGCCCTGACAACTGGACATTGGCAAGGCGCTGTAGCCCCATCGATACAAGTTTTCCTACTCCATGTAAGTGCCGAGTAGCGCACTCAACTATTAGCTAACATGTCACTCCTCACCAACTTCATTCCATGTGCTAGGAGAAGTCCACGCTGGCACTCACAGGTCCAAAACAAATTCCCCCACCATGGCATGGTCCGGGCTGTTCACGCACAACTGTTGTTCTTCCATTGTCCGTCACACCATCTGTCACCATAGTACATGTTGTCACTGAGAAGTTCACGGAGCACAAGTCTGTAGACACATACATCCATGATAGGCTCCCTCGGAAGAAAGCCGCATCATATTGTCTGACAACAATGAAGAATTCCTCTCAATTGACAATGAGCCTGTCCGCACGACACTCCTTGACGACCACCATTGTTACGGTGGTTCTTGCGGATGACCACCATACAACGTACAAGGCTACAAACAAATCGTCACTACGCTACTCAAACAACCAGAAAAAACAATGAGGAGGGCAAGGAAGAAGTGGAAGCAGAAGCAGAATCAACAACATCTCCACCCCTCACCCTCGTCAGCCCCCGCATGTCATCATCATTATCTTATTCATCTAACACAGCCAACCATGGTTGCTACATGGACTGATGTGGACTCGGCCATGTCCCTACCATCCATGCAGCTGTGCAACGCCACGATGGCTCCATCCATGGTGCCATCTCCTACCTCCGTTGAGTGTACCGCACTTGCAATAGCAGCTTGGTATGTCACCGGCTGTCCTACAGCACCGTCAGAGGCTAGTACGAATCATGCATGAAGAAACTGAAGTGACGGTATGGCGGTGCACTTGTATGTGGTGGTGAAAACTTGAAGATGGTTGCAGTGATAACAACCTGCAGGTGTAGGGATGCCCTGGGAGGTAAGAAGTCTTACTTCCACGAACATCCAAATCTCAAGGGAGAAGTGCTCTGTGCACCAGAGAGCATGGTGGAGAAGGGTGTGCCGCTCTCCATGACAAAGATCAAGGACAAGGTGTGCTTGATCTTGGTGGAACATGGCGTTTTTCAGCTTGAAGGAAAGCCAAAGCAAGAGATTTTTTCACACAACTGGTGCAAGGATTTTGTCTGCAATGAACTATAGTGGTCATGGCGTTGCAGGACAACTACGTCACAGAAGCTGCCTGTAGTCTGGGAGCTTTGTGTACTCTGCATGCATCGGTGACCGCCTCCTACATCGGGCTCTACAAAACTTCATTGTATATAACTGTCAATGCGGACCACACACGGGTGAATCTGATAACATCTGGGGTAAATATACACACCCAGGGGTCGCAAGGAGGTAAAAGTTGTTGAAAATAGGACAAGCGCCAGATGAATGAAGTTATCACTAGTGCCATGGACGCTGAGGTCTTTCCGGTAGACCAATGCACAGCATCCCTTCTGGCCGCATGCAGTCAATGTGACAAAAGGTGCGCAATGGCACATCACCACACTGGGAACCATTGGACGATGGTCAAGACAACCAAGCAGTGGTCTTGCATAGTGCTCAAACTGTATTTCATCAGGATGTGTACGGCGCATGGACTGGACCAAGCAGAAATGAAGATTTTGCTAGCCCTTGATACATGGCATTCTTTGGCATCCCAAGAATTCCACTAGTGGGTCTGCGTCTACATCCATTGGATGCCACTCCTCTACATCCCAGCCGGCTACAAATCAAAGCTGTAACCGGTGGACATTGGCCCCTAGAAACGAAATGCATCCAAGTGGTACTCGGCATGGGTGTGCAACAAGCTGAGAGGTGCTAAGACTATGAATTTGGACACATTTGTGATCAACAATGCGGAAGTTGGGTTGATGCTCCAGAAGTGGGCCAACGTGTCCAAGAGCCCGAGCATCATCCAAGACGTATAGCACCCGGACGGATGGGATAAGTGCTATAATGTCGAATTCCAACGCCTCGCGGGCGCTGGCCTTGTCAGCTTCATGTCTGAGGCTGGCATGCAGGGATTTGTAGATGAGGATGTTTAAGCTTAACCATTTACTTGTCTTTGTTGGAGTAAAGGTTTTCCTTGAATGTTTCTATTTCTCCCCCCTCTGCATTTTCCCCGTCTACCGTATCCGGCAGTTGCATGTGATGTCACAAGTTTGCAATAAACTCACACAACACTAGGATCTGAGCCAAGAAAGAGGTTCAAAACATTGGGCCATACATGTAGAAATTTTGTTCTCACAAAAGTACAAGCATTCCAATGTGGCATAGTTTAAGCGATGTTGATAAAAAATGTTTCCAACTCAGAGTTGAAAGAAAATAAGCCGTCCCTAAAAATAATAAAGAAACAAATTCATGCGGTAGTAGGGTATCACGGACTTCATTTTTCTTCCGTCCCATTAGACTGGCGATGGAGGGATGGTAGCAAGTAATTAAACACACTCTTTAATCAAGCCAACTGCTAGCAAAAGAGGGCAAAGAAGATAATGTTACATAAGCATTGACTCTGACGACCAATACATAGACAGAATTGCTGGTCTCCATAAAATCCCTCACCCCACCTCTAGCGGGTGATTCAGTAGTAGCATGGTGGCAGGAGGCTTGCAACAATAGCCAAGCATTAAAAACGGTGTCTTCAAGAAAATTCAGTGCTCGATGGCAGAGTTGTAGAATACGTGTGTGCAGAAGCAATGTTCACCAAGAGAAACACCACTCTCTCAGCTGAACCCCAAATCCAACCAGCTCTTCGTAAGCCATTTGATCTTGCAAGTCCGAAAGTATTGATGGTCTGGATGTAGCCAATGAGTCTGGACGTGTTTCTCATTGTTGCCAGGGAAAGAAAGAAAACGAAAAGAGAAATTATCTCACAGCCTTGCTTTTGCATGGCATGGCTTTGATGTGGTGGTCTATTCCGAAGGAAATCTAGTGGCATTACAATGCTTGTGAAGCCAGATTAATGGCTCATGTGGCCTCTCCCGCGTTATCAGATGTACAAGTTTTACCTATCAAGCGGATTGGTCCAATGTGGCAATATCCACTGATTTTACTCGAGAATCGGACCGATTTTTCATGTGAAGCCTTGCTCTCTTGAAAAGGCCAGATAATAAGTCAGACACATTGTTCAAACTACAACGCCTGCATCAACTATCCAAGATGAAGAATTGTACACGGTGTTAATGCAAAGTCACGACCGGTAGTAAACTCGTCTCCAAAGAGCTATGTTTTCATTGCATGAACGGCCTCAAGTGCATAAACCAGGGAGAAACACACAATGTTTGGCATCTACGACACCCTTATGTGAATGATCGTAGTAGCTGATTACATCAACAATACCAACTATGAAGTTTGGATGCACAAATCCAACAGGTGTAGACATTAAAGCCACAGTTCCGATCACGCATGTGAACAGTTTACAATGTCGGAGACAAATATTCTTGATATCACAGAATTTTACAAGGGAGACAAGGGTGAACAACCAGTGATATTGAAATGGGTGCAACATAAGTCTTGCTAAATCTGCAACATGGTACCGGCATTTTTTATGGTAGGAATTCTTGTTGTTTTATTAGCAACAAGAAATCTTACAAGATGGGTTGAAATTGTACCTTAGTCATCAGAATGCAAAACCATGAATAGACAACTTCAAATTTGCCGACTTTCCAGCCCACTCTCACTGCCAATGTGGGAACTGCATGATGTAACGGTCTAGAGGACTAGTCCAATGAACAAATACAAAGCATCCTGATGTAATATCTCCGATGCCGCCACAACCTGCAAGTGCATCCTATGCCAACATTAATGGCAGAAAGTGACTGATGAAACGACCCAATAGACATTTTCTATCATGATAATCACTAGATGATGAAGCAGCACAAGAAGCTACAGTGATTACAAGACGACGGCACACAATACCCATCGCTCTTTACGTGGCCAAAATAAATAATTGAAGAGGCTCTAACATGTGGCTAGTCCACCTAGAACCTGCATAAGGGGAAATTTTGGAGCCAACACAAGGGAATAGAAGTGGAAGCTTAGTCGACCCTTAAAACCGGGAAAGCTTACAAAAGTATTGGAGGAGTGTGCGCCAGAAATAGAGGATTTAAAAGAGATTTTCCCTGAGAAATGCCGTAAGGGTTACCTCAACAATAAAGCATCAATCGCCAGGTTGATCTGAAGTGAGACAACAGATTGATACTCTAGGAAACTATTTGGATGAGCAACCTTGAGCTAGCCAGGCTTAGATTTACACTGGATGAAATTGCTAGGGATGTGTTTATGTGCTATTTCATGTTGTCATTTACAATATTGGTACTTGTTGTCAAAGAGAAAGCCAGAACAAGTTGAGATTTGTGTGGATTACCAAGTGTTGAACATCATTATTGTCACAAATCGTTACCCCCCTCCATAAGCAGACGGCCTTTACGACCAACTCCATGGAGCAAAAATGTTCAACACGATGGACCTAGGGAGTGGTTATGTTTATACTAACAACATGTTCACGAGGACATCCAGAATATGGCATTTTGCACTTGCTACGGGAAGTTTTGAGGCCACGTTGGCGCCTTTTGGACTACAAAATTCCTCAACGACATTTTTTGTGGCAATGATTAGCATTTTATATTGTACCTTGACGACTGTGTTTTGTATACTTAGAGAACATCCTGGTGTAAAACTACATGTCGGAGTATCACAATGGACACCTTTGACATGTTCACTACATTAAAAAAGAAAAGAAGATGCAAAAACCTCTTGAAGTGAGACTTTGGTCGCTATATATTGATTTTTTGGGCCAAGCCAGTGGTAGTTGGATCCAAGAAATGTGGCGGCAATGGTTTGTTGGCCGACACTGACCGGCGTACAAGCAGTTTAAGTGTTTCTATGGTTTCCACCACTACCACCAATTTGCGTAGGACTACGCTAGAGTGTTATTGCCTCTCTTTGATCTCGATCACAACACAACCAGTTATGTTTGGAGAGACGGTAGAAATAGAAGTGTTGTGTGACTCCTTAGTAAACACTGTGACATTAGCACAAGTCCTACATTTGGCAGCTCGAACGGTGGACCACGTCATGGCGACCAATGCAGTTGAACGCGTAATCATAATGGTTTTCTTCCAATTCATTGACTATGCACAGTAACTGATTGCATATGTCTCGTGCAAGTTGTGCAGCCCGATGTTGTATTTCCCGATACATGAGGGAAAATTGCAGAAAACTATGAAAACATTCAATATGTGGTGATGCTATTTGGAATGCCGAGAATGTGTTATACGCACCAACAAATACGCACTCAAGAATATCATAATACAGCCAAATCTAGGCTATTCGATTACTGAATGGATGGGTTCCTAGATTGTAAAGTTGACCGTGATGTTGAGTTCTAACCTAGAAGAGCAGTTATGGTGAATGTTCTAAGTCGCAACCACAATTGATGGCCAATTTCAATGTACCATAGATTGAGTGGGACCCGTACCTTGAGCGACCGTTTGTGAGGGATTACAATATATCTGGATGGTCGGATAAAACAAGTGATGGTTCGGTACACCCTATTGAAGACAACAACATACTCTTCAAGTTTTTGTGTCACCCAAAACAAATTCTAAATGATGTTATTTTAAGAGTACCACAACACTAGTCTGTGTTGAGTCCTCGGCAATGCCAAGACACCAAAGGAACTCGTGAATGAATATTGGTCGGGCTAAATGAAAACCGACATTGTAAAGGTACCACGAGACATAGGATGCACGTCAAGGCCATGATTCGAGAAAAACCAGATCCCTATAGATGTACCCTGACCTCCCTCAAGTCCAACAGAGCCGTTTTTCACTTTGGTCGACAGTGTTAATCTCCATTGGAGAGGATGTTTCCACCAATTTTGACTTCCCGTGCCAAGATAAGGGTTGTGGCTTTGGGGAAGCCAACCATTCGACTCCAACATTTGAGCATTGTAGTCTTTGATATCAATGCGGTCGGCTACTACAATCACATGCTGAAGGTTATCTTGGATGATGAATATGACGGTTGATTGCCAGATGTCTCACTTGAGGTTGTTGTTGTAGTTAAAATAGATGTATATGGAGGCGAGGTCGCTAGTCATGATGAATTCACAAGATTGCTATGCGTGCTTTGCCACCCTAGACAACTGGCATGGACGTTGAATCTTCCACCGTGCGTCACACTTCTTGTTCCAAAGCAGACGACTGTGGCATGCACGAAGCCAGTTCTCTGGAGGAGTCAAAGAGTCATGCCATTTTTGAGACGTCTGCTTAAGTGGTAGAACACCTGTGGTCGAGGAAGTGAGAGCAGTTTCATGAGCTGTTGATCGGGCTCTGCCGGTCTCCTGATGTTGTTGGATGGCCTTTTGGATCAGATCACCAACTCAAGACCGTGCCATGGAAAAATGAGGCCGCGAGGTCCATTATCTTTTTATCGCTTTTGAACCCAGGAGAGGTAAAGTACAACTATAAACTCGTCAACCACATCTTGATCGTTGGTCATTTTGAGTTGGCAGGATTGAAGCACGCAGGGAGCGCTGGTCTAATTTGAGGTCCAAATGAGAGTTGAGGATTTCTCACGGTGAGCACTACTTCTCACGCATACAAACTCCATAGCTCCTCTATCATCGTGCTTACTTGTTGGAGCAGATGGGCGTCGAGGCTATCGAGTCCGTACAGTTTTTGGTTCAGGTCTTCGTTGATGCAAAATTTTCAGCTGGTACCTACTATTGTCCCAGGTGTTGACTTAACGGGCAATAGCGGGGGTGGATGGTTCATCCAGCCCGAGGGCTTTGTCACCTGGTTGGCCGTCGAGGTTGTTTGTGTTACATCAATTGCCGCGAAAGTTGTCACTGCTGTCCGGTTCTCCTGAAAAGCATCGTTGTTTCCATGTCAATGATCCTCCACTACCTGATTCCTTGTCGGTTACTGTTGCTCGTCGCCAGGAGCATGCCCCCAGTTTACCACTAGTGTGGGATGTCTACAAGCTTCTTGACTGGTGGAGATACATTGAAGACTCGTGCGAGGTTATCGCCTTGTATTGAATTTACCAACTGCTCCTCGAGCATCATCGCGCTCTCACATCAGGTGTTATGTCGGGGGGAATGTGGGTGGTTCGCATGGATGCGATACAAAGCGGTAGACAATTTGAGAAACCGAGACAATGGATAACTTCTCTAAAGCAGTATGTGCTAATCAACAAAAAAACTCAAAGAGTTCAGGCACATATTTACAACGATAAGAATAACATTGAGGCACGTGTTTCATCTTTGGCGCTCGAGCCGAGCGACACGTAGTATCAAAACATCGATACAATCTGCGATTCTTCTGTCGACCGGTGTAGAAAGTGGTCGAAGCTGTCGAAACCTTTGAAAATAGAACACGTAAGGTCGGGGTACGTGGCAAAAAGCCTCGGCCGACTGGTGTAAGAATTTTGATACTGATGCCCAGTGCACCACAAAGATAAGGACACAAATGTACACTCATAGAGTTCGGGGACTCGTGTACGTGCAAGACTAACGCGTACAATGAGATTGTCGTGTGCAGAATGTGTATAGAAAAAAACATATCATGGAATGGATATTCCAAATAAAATTTAGGTCATGGAAATGTTGGATTTACGGAGCAAAAAAGTATTTAGTCAAATGTGACACTTGAACATGTCATACTCCCCTTAGAAGAGATTGCACTCCTTTGTGTCCGTACAATCGTAGTTGTTAGAATATCAAGAATTATTTTTATAAAAATAATACCATTTCGGGTATGAAATATCCCTTCCACCCTCTCCTCCGAATCTCATCCCCACCACCCCGGACCTAAGGTCGGGGACCTTTTGAAACAAAACTACTTAAATTTGGTTGATTTAATTTTTAATCTGGAGTATTGAAATAATAAAGCCAAAAATAAGGGAAAAAATCACTACTTGAAGTACTGAAAACAATTTTCGAAATGCACAAGATATTTAGTATTCATGGCTATTTTCACACATATATGATTTATTGAAATAGAAGATATGAAGAAGCACAGATGAAAATTTGTAAGATAAATTTAATACTGTGACTGATGAATTGATTGAGTTTTCTTTTAGTGTGGATGTGTTCCGAATAGTCGAGTTATCTTGGGGGTCAGGATCCACCCACAGATTAAGGTAGGTCCTCCTCTTGGGCCGGTTCCAGTTCATGCTTCACTGTGCACCAATTTCTCTTCCTCAACAAAGTGGGTATTCCACTGCTCTGCCCTTGCCACGCGTCGTCCCGCCGAACCAGCTCGGGCGAGGGAACAAAGCAGATCCCGCAGAGGCCTGCTAATGGTGCGGTGGCAGGAATCCTCCGTCACCATCCCTGCGAACCCCGTTCTCCGCAGCGTCGGGGTCGCCAGGAAGGACAGGGAAGGGGAGGCTGATGTTTCTCGGCTCTCCGCAGTGCTAGAAACTCTGTCCGCTTTCGGGCGAGCTGCCGAGAGGTGCGGCTACTAGAAACAGCGTCACCCCGTTTTCTTCGTTCCTTTCGCTTCAAGCGGCAAGTGGGCCGGGCAGCGAAGTCTCCGCCGCCGTTATATCCGCTCGTGGTGTGCAGCGCATATCGAACGAGTGGAAGTCACTGAAGTGTGCACAGGGGACGACGTTGGAGAATTCAACTCGGGAATCGACTCGTGTGTGCAGGCGGAGCAAGCGAGAGGGCAAGATGGGACGGCGTAAGTGCTCGGAGCATCGTGATGGGATCGTCGTAGTCTAGCAGATCCAGTCTTCTCGTGTCTCCGGGCACGCTGTCAACATCTTCGACTTCGGCGTCGTCTCTATCCTCCTCCTTCAGTTCCTCCCCTTCGACCTCATCCTCTCCCCCTCCTCCTCCTCCTCCTCCTCCTCCTCCTCCTCCTCCT
>SZWC01001443.1:227497-283000 GCA_023375785.1 Penium margaritaceum
AACAGACAGCAGACTGAGCTCAAGAGCAGGCACATAGAGAACGTCAGGGAGGAAGAGCTCCCCCCTAGGGCCAACGAAGCGGACGACACCGACACCCTGGACAGGGAGAAGGTGGCCAGAGCCAGTGCGCACAAAGCGAACAGAACCAACAGGACCCAACGACACAAACACTGAACGACAGGAAGTCATGTGGTGGGTGGCCCCTGAATCAAGAATCCAGAAGCCACCCGTCACACGGACAGACGCAGGGTCACGACTCACAGCAGCAATGGCAGAACGTGGAAAAAGGCGCTGGCCACAAGTAGCAAGGCAACGAGGGAGACTGTACGACTGCCAATCCTTAGTCCATGGGACATCATCTGGGGGACACCCCTGAACATGACCGGAGGGGGGTCCACGAAGAGACAAGTCAACAGCACACGCAAGGCCCTCCTCGACCGAACGTACACTCTCACCTCCCTGATCACGGAGGTGACGCTGGTGGATGGCATGAGAGAGCGCAGAGTCCAACTGGCGTTCATCCTCAGGCGGTCCGGTGATGAGTGCGGCAGAGGAGTGTGGCTGGGGACCAGGAATGGGGGACGCCCATGATGGAGGTGAGTAGAAGTCGGAAGGAGGCCCGAAGTAGACAGGACCTCCAAACCCCGGGGGCCAACCCCAAGGTGTAGGTGGAGAAGGTGCAGAGAGGACAGTGCTGTAGGCAGCTGCTGCAGGCAATGGAGAAGACGTGTGCAAAGAGCTACGACTGGACCCCGCGGAGGTGGAGGAGCGGGCAGAACCTCCACCTGATCCTGAAGAGTGTGCCCAGTGAGCACGCATGGCTGAGGCCAGGCGTGCATCATCTGGTGGTGCAGGGCACTTTGGCGCCGCATGACCAGCGGGGCCGCAGTTTGAGCAAGTGACAGTGCTAGAGGAGGAGGAGTGGGATGCCGTGCTATCAGAACCGCGACCTTTGCCCCCTTTCCCCTGCCCGCCACCGCCAGAGCCACCTCCTCGGCCTTTACCTTTGTTGCCCCCTCCACCACGCCCACTTCCTTGGGAAGCAAGGGAGGTGGCGGTGGTAGTGGAGGTGGAGACGGAGGATGAGCTGGAGGCTGAGGAGGTAGAGGAGGAGGGAAGTGCGGTGGTCGCTACTGCAACAGCTGCGCGGTGGATGCGTTTGTTCTGCAAGGAGCTCCACCAGTCAGTGAGGCGCTGGGAGGTGAACTCCCACAAAGCCCCAATTCCAGGAGGTGCGTCAGCGGGAACAGGTATTGCCGCCAGACGCTCCAACTTCGTGGCCTTCACTTCGCAAAAGATGTCGCTGAGTTCAGGGATGAGACCGTTGACGATGGAGAGGACAACGGGGAGTTGGCCTGGGACGACTTTGCCGAGATCACGCAGCAGGCGCAGACTGCGAGCCCAATAGGCGTCAGCAGTCTCGTCAGCACGCATGGAGAGCGTGTTGAAGTGGACGGTGAGGACGCTGTGTGCCGCATGTCCAGTGACTGTCGTGCGCCGCTTGATCAGGGCATAAGCCCCAACCGGGTCAGCGGGGGTGCGGCGTGCAGTGTCAGCATTGTAGGATCCAATCTCATCAGTGAGATCGTCTAGTCCGACGCGAATGAGGGCTTGGACCGCTCGAGCTGACTCAGAATCGATTGGCACGAAAGGTGGGACAACTGAGGGATTTGGTGCATGGTAGTATTCCCAGAGTTGTTCCCCTTGCGCCCAGGCACTAAAACGAACCTCCCAAGAGTGAAAAGTGAGACTGGGTGTGAAGTGGGGTGGAGTGGAGTCAAAATCAGGCTTGCATTGCACTGCTGGGGCAAGAGCTTTGGCTGTAGCAGCGCCAGGAACTGCGGCGACTGCAAGTGGATCAGAGGTAGATGTGCCAGCGGCAGTGGAAGCGGAAGCGGGAGAAGTGGAAAAAGCGGCAGCAATGCTAGCAGACTGAGTGCTGCGCAGTGTGGGCTGCAGGCGATTCAGAACCAGGTCAGCAATGTGGTCGGCGAATGTCTCTTGATCAGCCTACTCAGCCTTCAGTTTTTCCTCAGCAGCCCGCTGAGCACTGAGAGCTGCCTGTAATGCAGTGCGCTCATGCTGAAGCTCAGCCTGCAGTGCTGTGTATTGGTCATCGTCGACTGGCATTGTGCCAGCGACGTGACTCTGCCGAAACAATTTCGTCAGAGTTTCCCTTGCCCAAGTGGGCGTGGGAAGTAAGATATCGGTGTTGAAAGTGCGCTGCAAGGCAACAACCTGAACGCACGAACACGCCAATGCAGGGAAGGCAGAGAGTGCGGAAGAGCAGGAGAAGGCAAGCTCACCACGCACTGCGGTGCAGAGAGAACAGTGGTGGCAGTGCTGCAGCAGCTGAGGAGGAGACGACTGTGACAAAGGACGATGTGGTGACGACGAAGCAGGCTACACCTGTCAGAGCTGCACCTGACAGAGCGACGATGACTGTAGCGATCAAAACCAACAGTTGTAGGTGCCGAGTGACTGACGGTGATGTGGAGGGTAGAGAGGCTGCCTGTGTTGTGGAGGCGTTAGTGGAGCCAACTGCATTGGAGAGTGCTGTGGCTGCTGTGGCTGCGGCGGATGCAACTGCGTTTGCTGCTGCAGCAACCTGAGTGGCTACGTTGACGGCCGAGGCCGCCAAGGGTCCCTGGTCAACCGCTGCAGTATATGTGTCAATGGCTCGACCTGCAGCAGTGCTGGCTGGTGCACGTGCGGCACGTGCTGTGGCTGCAAAGGTAGTTGCAATGGCAGCACTGGATGAAAGGATAGCCTGCAGCGTTGAGAGAATATCAAGAAACGAGATGGGCTCTGCAGCAGTTGCGGCTGGGGATGCAGCACGACGCGGAGCGGAGGCCTCAGATGCTGCCGCTGCAGCACGTGGAGCTGCACCACGGGGAACAGCACGGCGGTGTTGCGGGCGCGTCCTATGGGAAATGGGCGGTCTTACCAGAGAGTGAAGAGGTCAGTGGTCATTTTGTTGTGCTGTTGCCGGCTGGTTCAGCGACGTTGGGGTGTCGTCGTCGGCTGATTGGCAGCGTGTTGCATAGTCCCTTGCGTCCGCCCACGCGTAGTGATCAGCGGGATCGTAGTCTTCACCGGGGTGATACCCCGGACTGCTGCGGCGCACCCTCGACCGCACCTCTCTCTCCGCCCTCTCCTCATAGTATGCAAGCTCCTCGTCAGTATTTGCACCGTCCCGAGCCACTGTTGATGACGGAGGGGCTGGCTCGATCTCAGGTGGAGACGCCAGTGTACAGAGTGATGGGCTGCCTCAGGGCAGCCCGTGGTGATCGAGAGTGTGCTGGGATCAAGCCTGGCTGCAGGGTTGGAGCTGAGGTCACGGCTGCGAAGACAGCAATTGCACAGAGCGGCGGCTGCTGCGGCTGCCCAGACTGCCATCTAAGCTGCTTCTATCTTGTGCCAAGCGGCTAAGCGGCCGAGCCCAAGCGGCTGCAAGGCATGGCTGCTGCTGCTGCTGCTTGGGCCGCCACGGCCTTGCGCTATGGCTCATGTGGGCTCACCCATCGATTAATGCCAGCGGCTCCCCAGAGTGGCGGCTGCTGCTGCTGTCCAAGCTGCTGCGGCCTCGCGCTGAGGTCCACGAGTGCGATGTTGGCAGCAACACAGAGTGGCTGCTGCTGATGCTGCCTAGCTGCAGTGTTGGGACTGAGATCACTGCTGCAAAGCTAGCAGTTGCACAGAGCAGCGGTTGCTGCGGCTGCCTAGACTGCCACCTATGCTGCTACTGTCACGTGCCAAGGTTCACGAGCTCAAAGTCAGCGGCTGCAAGGCATGGTTGTTGCTGCTGCTGCTTGGGCCGCCACGGCCTTGTGCTGTGGCTCGTGCGGGATCACCCGTCGGTTGATGACAGCGGCTGCCCAGAGTGGCGGCTGCTGCTGCTGTCCAAGCTGCTGGGGTCTCGCGCTAAGATCCGCGAGTGCGATGTTGGCAATGGCACAGAGTGGTTGCCAACGATGCTGCTTAGGACACCGCGGTCTCGTGCTGTGGCTTGTTTGGGACCACCTTTCGCTCGGTGCCAACAGCTGCACAGAATGGCTGCTACTATAGTTGCTTAGGTCGACACGGCCTTGTGCCGTGGCTTGCGCGGGATCACCCGTCGCTCGATGTTAGGAGCTGCTTAGAGTGGTAGCTGTTGCTGCTGCCTAAGCTGCCACGATCTCGTGCTGAGGTTCACGAGTGTGATGCCAGCGGCTGTACAGAATGACCGCCGCTGCTGCTGCTTAGGCCGTCGCTGTCTCGTGCTGTGGCTTGTGCGGGATCACCCGGCGCTTAGCGCGTGAGTCTCATGAGGTCCCAGGACATCGCAGCGGGAGGGACAACCCTCCTGCTCTGATACCAGTAGGTAGGCGTAGTTGCTAGGCTAGCAAGAAAGCAGGTGACGAGCAACAACGTACGCCATGGATCGGGGAATGCTCACGACTTAGAAAATGTAGTAACAAGTCACAGCTTGACAAGCGAGTGAGTGTGAGCAAGGTGGTGAGAGCCAGTTGACCGGGCCACCCACGCGAGACAATCGTCGTGGGGCCCGGATGCCACCCAGGGATCGAACCCGACCCTGGAGCGAACGAGCTCCAGGCGGTTTCTCACACGCCGGCACAAGCCGGACGTGTGGTCCCGAGGGATCAGCAACCCGGTTCACCACTCTAGGAACATGCAAGCATGCAATCAACTAACAAGCATGCATTCCCACAAGTTGNAGTGTGAGCGAGGTGGTGAGAGCCAGTTGACCGGGCCACCCACGCGAGACAATCGTCGTGGGGCCCGGACGCCACCCAGGGATCGAACCCGACCCTGGAGCGAACGAGCTCCAGGCGGTTTCTCACACGCCGGCACAAGCCGGACGTGTGGTCCCGAGGGATCAGCAACCCGGTTCACCACTCTAGGAACATGCAAGCATGCAATCAACTAACAAGCATGCATTCCCACAAGTTGTATCCCCTTTTAGTATATGAGTGTATTACTAAACTAAGGCATGTGACAAGACTGATGCTGAAGCCACCACTTGGCAGCTTGAGGGAGGCACATCCTCTGTGTTCTTCATGCTGCACCACAGTCTTGCACCAGGGAGCCTTAATCCAGATCAATCACCTGCAGTGGTGAGGTGTGTGCATGAATGGAGACAAGAGGGCACTTGCGCGTGTTTGTGACAATAACCAACATGTCAATTATAACATGTCTCTGCATTACTAAGCTAGTGAAGCTTACGAGACTTTGCGCGTCTCCCTAGCGTCCTCGCTATTTCTTGCACTTGCTTCCTTGTTAGCGGGTCACCTCGATGGACATTGTTGCCACTTCACAGCAGCAAGGCTAGGAATCTTCTTACGAGATAGCGGTGTTCTCACCAGCTTTCCGCCCCTACTACACCATAGCAGAATGGCGTGTGTGAGCGTTGGAACCGCACCATGGAAGATGCGGTCCGTGCAATGCGGTCCTAGTGCAGTCCTTCTGAGCCCATCGCCTTTGAGTGGTTCTCTTACATAACATGGGCCTGGAACCGTCTGTAACATGGACATCTTTCGGACTATGTCATGATGTACAAGCAGTGGTTCGGTCATCGTGCCGAGCTAACGTCTAGGGGTTATTTGCCTGTGTTTGGGACACCGAGGACCAACAAGGGTATAAGGCCTGACTTTGGGGTCGCATGCGTGCTTTCTTGGACATTTCTTTGCGGTCAAAGGCTTGATGTTTTTGGGACCCCGCTCGCCACCCCATCGTCGAGCCTCGAGACACTCTCTTCTTTAAGAATCTCCCTTACTGCGACCTGTAAAGCTTATTGTTGATGGCCATTGACCATTTTCCCACCTGTGTGGCTTCTCGCCAAATGGGGGATTCTAGACATACGGATGGTTCCATCTGGGCCTCCTCGTCGGTTCCTTTTGGCACACCTGCTTCCGTGCCCGTGGCACGGAAGCAGGGAGCGGATGTCAGTCCCCTTGGCAGTCGTGCTCCCTGTTGTTGTGTGTGTCGTGCACAGCTTACGGTGACCCCTCGGCTCATGTCCATTCACGTGCGAATCCCTGAGACTGATGACGGTGACAGAGGACCGGCGGCCGGCGACGACGGACGCCCAGAAGATTCTCGCATTTTATAGATTCGTGCTGTGGGACAGCACATAGGCGTGCAGCCTATCAAGACGTAAATCTTGTCGATGCGGCGTTTCTAGTTCAAACGGATCGTTGTTCTGATGTGTCTGCAGGGAGTTATGGCCAAAACCGTGTTTTTGCCACTGTTTTTGTCCTGCTAGAAATATAGTGCCCTTGTGCACCGCGTGTGTGAGCACCCTGTTGGTTTTCGTGCATATCTCATCGTACTCTGTTGTGTCCTCCCAGCTTGTGTACATCGGCGTGCAGATGACTGACGGTGGGACTTGACGCCGCTGGAGTGTCGCTCGGTGGAGCCGACGCGCGCTAAGACCCACTCACCCGTCGCTGGAGCCTCCTCCCTCTGGCGATGCGCTCAGCACCATCGGCAGGCCTCCTCGGTGGTCGGGCCGCCGGCAGTCACTGCCACTGTGGATGCAGTCTGCATGCACCTAGCTCTATGTCTGGCTGTGGCATTCCGTCTGCAGCATCATGCGATGCCTAGGGTCCATCTCTTATGTTGTATGACCCTGTTTGGCACCGTTGACTGTCATAGGCACTGGCTGGGTTCGTGCAGCAATAACTTCTCGTAGCTACTTTTATACCTGATTCTGACTGCACGACTGCGTTCGCAGCGTTGGTATTATGGTATGGTTCAGTTTTCAGGCAAAACGGACGACGCCCGGGTCTTGGGCTATCGGGCGTCTGGCAGGGCTCACTGAGAAAACCCTGCCTGCCAGAAAATAGGTCTAGCACTATTTTCTGATTGGCTGGTTAGCTGAGTAACAACTTTTACACTAGTGGAGGGGGCCTAGAACCTGGAGGGGTTCCCCATTGTTGCTCATTCTTCATTGCTAATCAGTTACTTCCAGTTTTCAGCTGCTTTCTAGCGCTAACACTGGTGTGCGCACTTTTGAGTATCAAACCCAGAGCTTCCAGACTTAGTCTCTAGAGTAGCAGACTGAGGGGGCAGCAGACTTGAGCAACGAGCGTGGAAGCCCGCACGCTGCATCAACAACGCATGCTACCCCAACCTGCTGCCTAGGTTTCCAGCTTGATATCAGAGCCAGAGCGTAGCAGCAGTAGCAGAAGACTGGCGTACAGGTGCCAGACAACGCCGGCGGACCCCCATACGTGCCACTGTAGGGGAAATGCTGCCGGATTTTTTCCAGCAGCATTGACCCCCCTGGTGGCCGCGTCAGATTTTTCCCACGGCCACTGGGCTAGGAGAGATGCTGCCGATTTCTTTTCGGCAGCACTCACCCCCACATGTGACGTGAGGAGGTGAGCGGCAGGCCGAGTCCAACGCCTGTGGGCGACGACGCATGCGGCAACGTCACCCAGGTGCAGTGACTTGCACCAGCATGTAGCAGCAACTTGTGGCAGCTGTATCCGCAGGCAACAGCAGCGAGCAGTGGTAGCAGCAACCAGCAGAAGCTGCGTGCAATAGCAGCAGCAAGCAGAAGCAGCAGTTTGCAGCAGCTTGCAGCAGCAGTAGCCCGCAGCAGCAACTCGCGACAGCAATAGCCTGCAGCAGCAGCTTGCAACAAGAGCAACCCACAACAACAGCGAGTTGCAGCAGCGGCAAGCAGTAGCTGTAGCAGCGTGTAGCAGCAGCAGGCATCCGCAGCAGCTGCTACAGCGAGCAGCTGCTAGCAGTGACTGCTACTCCTGCTCGCTGCCCGTAGTGAGCGAGCAGCGAGCAACAGCCGGCTGCTGCCAGTGAGCAGCAGCTCGTTGTGAGCGAGCAGCAGCTTGCTGCCCGTTGCAAGCGAGCAGCAGCTCACTGCCCGCTGCCACCGAGCAGCAGCTCGCTGCCCGCTGCCAGCGAGCAGAAGCTCGCTGCCAGCGAGCAGCAGCCCGCTTCTCATAGCTGACAGCGGGCAGGTGCCTGCCATGATAGACGAGGAAGAAGAAAAAAAAAGGAAAGAAAAATCCCCCATCCCACCTGCTTCGCCGCCACTGCTGTAGCAGCTGCCTTCGCTACTGTAGCAGCCCTAACAGCCGCAGTAGCCCGCAGCAGCAGCAACTGCTGCTACAACTGCAACCGAAGTAGTAGTAGCATTAGCATCAGGAGCAGGAACATCAGCAGCAGGAGCAGCAGCACCAACAGTAGCAGCAGCAGCACCAACTGCAGTAGTAGCTACAGCAGCAACAGCAAATTGTAGCAGGAGCAACAACAGTAGTAGCAGCAGCAACAACAACTGTAGTAGTGGCCCCAACAACTGCCATTGCTGACGTCAGCATCCCGCTGCTGACGTTACTGCTGATGTCACTACTGACGTCACTGTTGATGTCATCAACTCAAAAAATAAAACTAAGCCCAAAGAAAAGGGCATGGGAAGGGGGAAGCAATCCTGAGGGTGGGTAGATCGTCCATCGCGCTCAGCAAGGCGCTACTACTGACGTCAGCAATCCCAAAGAGGAAAAAAAAACAAAAAAAACAAAGGGCATCACCCCATGGCTAGTAGCTCCACTGGGGAGGGATCCTCCTTTGTTGGGGGGACCCCCACCCCCCCTTTCTTGTAGCGGCTGCAGCAACAGTAGCAGCAGCAGCGGCAGTAGTAGCAGCAGCAAGAGCAGTAATAGTAGCAGTAGCAGCAGCAGTAACAGCAGCAACAAGAGGAGTAGCAGCAGCAGTAGCAACAGTAGTCGGAACAGTAGGAGAAGTAGGAGGAGGAGCAGTAGCAGAAGCAGCAGCAGGAGCAGCAGCAACAACGGAAGCAGCAGCAGCAGCAGTAGTAGGAGGAGCAGCGGCGCCAGCAGCCCCTTGACATCGTTGGCGATAACCCTGACCCCCTCGCTGCTCTTCTGTAACAGCTCACCGCCTTGACGCAGCAGCTTGCAGCACTACAACCGTTAGTTTCTCAGTCTGCCCCCAATGTGTCTCCGTCCTTTCCCCCTCCAGTTGTGTCTGCTGCCATGAAATACCTGGCACAGCAGCAGACTGTGCGCTAGCAGCAGACAGTGACCTCCGTCCTTTGCCCCACTCTGGGTGCCGACCGCAGGCAAAAGGACTTTGAGACGCCGCCGCCGCCACTTCAGGCCGGCGAGCAGTTCCGGAGCCGGGAGCTCAGCTTCCGCATCTGGGCGCAGGGTGAGGGCCTGTGGGCATACTACACCCTGCCGTATGACGCCACCCTGGCCGACCAGGTGCATGAAGCTGGTCATGCCGTCCGGGCTCTCGTCCTTGTCGCCCCTCCGGCTTCCCGCCTCGCCCTCGAGCCCTTCTTAGGCAAATTCACCACTGGCACCACCCTAGACCCTGTAGCCGCGTGGCACATTCTCACTCGTCCCCACCGCCTGTCCAGCGATGCTGAGACTAGCCGCCTGCTGCGGGAGTTCAACTCCTTGCACATGGGGGAGACTAAGATGGTCACCTCCTACTGGCAGCGGGCGGAGGACATCCTTCGTCGCCTCGTGAAATCTGCCCCACCCCCTTTGGCCGCGCTCCTCACCATCAAGCGCGGTGCCACTGAAGCATGCTCGGACGTCTTCGTCCACTACCTTCACGACATTCTCTCCACCATGGCGGCCCAGGGCACTCTCTTGCCCTGGGAATACGAGCTCTTCCTCCGCATTGAGGAAGCTCGTCTAGAGTCCCGACTCCAGCGCACGGAGGCTGTCGCCTCCCCTTCCGTTGCCTCCGTGGCCGTCAACTCTCCCGCCACAGCTACCTCATCATCGTCGGGGAAAAAGAAGCGTCGGACCAAGAAAGGCAAAGGTCAGCAGCAGCAGCAGCAACAGTCGTTGACCGGGTCCAGCGCTGGCAGCTCTGTCTGCCACAATTGTGGCTAGTCCGGGCACGGGTGGTACACATGCCCTCTATCGACGGATGAGGATCGCGTCATCGCCACCATGCGTCACCAACGCGAGCGCCGTCTCGCCTTTGCCACCGTGATTGTCACCGTCTCTAACTCCTCCGCCTCATCCAGTAGCTCCACCACTCCAATTTCTTCGCCGGTCGCACCGACACCACCACCGCAGCCGTTGGCGCCGGTGTAGTCCTCCTTCTACCCGGGCTCCGGCGCCATCACCCCGCAGTCCGTCTACACTCCCGGGCCATCCTCCCGCGAGCGCCAGCTGGAGCAGTTCATCGCGATCTAGCTCGGCCTCCCTCGCCCTCCTCCCAAGGGAAGTGCGAGTTGCATCACTTCCTTCTCCCTTGTCCAGCTCTACATGACTGAGACTGAGCTACGATCATGCCCTGTTTCTTTGTCTGTCTCTTCGTCTCTCGTGGTCTCCGCTACCCCCTCCCAGGACGACGTTGCTTGGCTTGACGATTGGCAGTCTCGATTCGCACCTCCTTCCACCGCGTCCGCGTCCCTTGCTTGCTGTCATGTGACCGTTAGTGATCTTGCGACCCTGGTCCGGGACCCCGCTAAGACCTGGATCATCGACACCGGGGCCACGCATCACATGACGGCCTATCGTGAGGCCTTTAGTATGCCCGGTCCTGTAGGCGATGTTTCCGGTGTCCGGACAGGCTCTGGCCGGGTGTTGCCTATCCGTGGTGTTGGCGTCGTTCGTTTCCGTGGTCCCTCTGATGACGTCTCTCTGACCAATGTACTCTTCGTCCCTGTTCTTGAGCTTAGCCTCCTGTCCGTCACTGCCATTGACTGCATGAGCATGGATGTTGTGCACTCGCGTGGTGTTGGCACTGTGTCGTTACGTCCGTCTGGTCTTATCGTCCTGCACGCCACCGCCCATGGCAACCTGTGGCATGCACCTCGTCTGTCTTCCTCTCCTTCTGTCTCCTCCCCGTCAGCCGCCACAGGCCATGTGTTTGTCACCAGCACGCTTTCTCCTCAGCACACTTGCCTCCTACACCGCCGCCTTTGCCACGTCCACTCTGCCGCCGTAGACGGCATGCTTCGCACCCAGCCGGCCAAGGGCCTTGACCCGGAGACTTTTCCCCTCCCGTGCCCAACTGAGTGCATTGACTGCGGTCAGGGGAAGATGCACCGTTCCACATATCCCTTGTCTTCCTCCCTTGCGTCCGCCCCCCTCGACCTTGTCCATTTGGATGTCATGGGTCCTCTCCCTATCGAGTCCGTCGGCGAGCATGGTCGCTACGTCCTCACCCTCACTGACGACTATTCTCGCTACCGCTGGGTCTTCTGCCTTCGGCAGAAGAGTGATGTCGCCCCCGCCATCTAGGACTGGTTTGTCCTTGGGGAGCGTGAGTGTGGCCGCTCTCTCCGCCGCTTTCGCTCCGATCGCGGCGGTGAGTACCTGGGTGAAGCCACGACCTTTCTCGCCTCCCGCGAAATTCGCCATGAAACGTCGCCTTACACACCCGCCCAGAACGGTGTCTCCGAACGGTGGAACCGCACTATGGCTGACGCCGTCCGCACCATGCGGGTTGAGTCTGGTCTCTCCGATGGCTTCTATTTTGAAGCCATGGTCTACATGACTTGGGTCTGGAACCGGATTCCCCACGGTCCCCTTCCCCGCCAGTCCACACCGTACAAGCATTGGTACGGTTAGCGAGCTGACCTTCGCCCGGCTCGCGTCTGGGGCTTCGTGGCCATTGTGTGGCTGCCCGTCCCGAAGCAGGGCAGCAAGCTCGCCCCTCGCAGACGCCTCTGCACCTTCCTCGGTGTCTCTTGTCAGTCCAAGGCCTGGCGCTTCTCGGATCCCTCTCGGCACTACATCGTTGAGTCCCAGGACGCCCTTTTCTTCGAGGACCTGTTTCCTCGCGACCTCATTCACTCCGGCTCATCCGTGTCTATGCCGTCGCGTGGGGGAGTGGTGAGTCCTCCTCCGTCCTTCCGCTTTTGGATGACACGTCCATGGGTCCCTCCGGGCCGGCACCCCTAGTCGCGTCCGCTGGTCCCTCCGAGCCAGCAACCCCAGTCGCGTCCGCTGGTCCCTCTGGGTCAGCACCTCTAGTCGCGTCTGCTGGTCCCTCCGGGCCGGCACCTCCAGTCGCGTCCGCTGGTCCATCCGGGCCGGCACCCCCAGTCGCGTCCACTCGTCCCTCCGGGCCGGCACCCCCAGACGCACCCATTGGTCCCTCGGGGCCGCCAAGCCCAGTCGCATCCGCTGGTCCCTCCGGGCCGGCACCCCCAGTCGCATCCCCTGGTCCCTCCGGGCCAGCAGCCTTTGTCGCTCCCGCTGGTCCCTCGGGGCCGGCAAGCCCAGTCGCATCCGCTGGTCCCTCCGGGCCGGCACCCCTAGCCGTGTCCGCTGGTGCCTCCGCGCCAGCAGCCCCTGTCGCGTCCGATGGTCCCTCCGGGCCGGCAACCCGAGTTGCATCCGCTGGTCCCTCTGGGCCAGCAGACCCAGTCGCGTCCGCTGGTCCCTCCAGGCCAGCAACCGTGTCTGCCTCCGTCAGCCCGACGGACTCAGCGCCGTCACCTGCCTTGGCACGCTATACGCGGGGCCCAGGCGGCAGCCTCCGACCTAGACCGTCGGTGAGCGCGCAGACCGTCGCTCCGCGCTCCGTGGCGCCTCGACCCCCCTGTGGCTCCACGTGTCTCCTCCGCTCCCACGGTCGTGAATTGGGACCCTGGCACCAAGGCCCTCGGCCTGACCACCTCGGCCATCATTTTAGACCTCCATACGGGCTCCACACTGGGCTACGCTATGCTCCATAATGAGCATCGGTGCGCTGTCGTGGCTGCACTCGCGCACATCCCACCTGGGGCACGAGGTGCACACGCCCTCTCAGCCCGCTTCACAGCATGCCCGGAGGACCCAGACACCCTACGCGAGGTACGAGCCTCTCCTGAGGCCACACACTGGGACGCTGCCTGCGCCGATGAGCTTGCAGCTATCCGACAGCACCACGTGTATGACCACGTTGACCTTCCCCCAGGACGGAAGGCCATCGGCGCCAAGTGGGTCTTTCGGCGCAAGTGGAAGCCCGACGGGTCCTTGGACAAGTACAAGGCCCGCCTTACAGCCAAGGGGTTTGCCCAGATTCCTGGGGTCGATTACGACCAGATCTTTGCCCCAGTTGGCCGGTTCTCCACTAGCCGGGCACTCTTCAGTCTGGTCGCCGAGCATGGGTGGGAGCTGCACCAGATGGATATGAGCAACGCTTTTCTCCATGGTTCACTAGAGGGTGAGGAGCTCTACATGGTGTAGCCCCAAGGCTTCGACGATGGCACTGGGAGAGTTTGGCGACTGCACAAGGCCCTATATGGCCTAAAGCAGTCGCCTCGGTGCTAGTACCAAGAGATCAGCAGCACGCTCCTTCATCGCGGGCTCCAGCGCAGCACCGCTGACCCCGCACTGTTTTTCAGTCCGCGAGACCTGACTTTCACCGCTGTTCTCGTGTACGTCGACGATCTGCTCATTGCTTCACCAGACACGGCTGCCATCCAGCGTGTCAAGGATCTGCTGCATGCCGCCTACTAGATGAAGGACCTTGGGTCTGTCAGGGTCTTTGTGGGCATGGAACTCGAGCATGACTGCTCCCAGGGCGTCCTCCACATCCACCAGGCCGCCTATGTGCAGACGCTGTCCACCCGCTTTGCGGAGGACCTGCCACTCGTACCGAGCGCATCCTCACCCATGTCACCCGATGGCCAGGCAAAGCTGAAGCGTCTTGACCCAGCTGTTGTGGGTGAGCCAGTGGACGTGATCACATACCTGCGAGTCATCGGGTCACTGATGTTCATGGCGACGACGACGCGCCCAGACATCGCGCTTGCCGTCAATCTCTTGGCCCAGTTCTCTCAGGAGCCACGTCACCTCCACTACGAGGCCGCGATCCGAGTACTGCGCTATGTTGTCTTGACTCCTCGGCGACGTCTCATGTTCCGCCGTCAGCCGTCTGTTGTGGCGGTGGGTTACACCGATAGTGACTGGGCCGGCAGTCCGGACGGCAAGAGTCGCACAGGCTTGATCTTTCTGATTGGCGGCACTGCTGTGTCCTGGCGCAGTGGCAAGTAGGGATGCATTGCACGCAACACTACTGAGGCTGAGTACGTTGCTCTTGGCTCAGGCGCATGCGAGAGTGTCTGGTTGCGCCGTCTGTTGTCCGAGCTGCGCTAGTCCGTTGCATCCATCACATTGCACTGTGACAATGAGAGTGCCATGGCCATCGCCGACAATGACGCCGTGCATCACACACGCACAAAGAACATCAATGTTGAGTATCACTATGTGTGTTCGTTGTTGCATGACGACAACGTCAACATTGTGTGGGTTGAGAGAGCACGGCAGTTGGCTGACTTCTTGACCAAGGCACTGAAGCACGACTCGTTCAAGAAGGCTGTGATTTCAGTCGGCATGCGTCCGTGAGTGACTCTCTCTGTCCTTGCTTGCGTCTCTGCTTGGCTTGGAGGAGTCTGGTCATTGATTGTGTCTCTGCCTGCACATGTGTACTACGCCTGTAAGTCATGGGGGAGTGTTGGTTTTCGTGCATCTCTCATTGTACTCTATTGTGTCCTTCCGGATTGTGTACATCGGCGTGCAGATGACTGACGGCGAGACTTGACGCCGCTGGAGTGTTGCTCGGTGGTGCCAATGCGCGCTGAGACCCACTCACCCGTCGCTGGAGCCTCCTCCCTCTGGCAATGCGCTCAGCTGCATCGGCAGGCCTCCTTGGTGGTCGGGCCGCCGGCAGTCACTACCACTGCTAATGCAGTCTGCATGCACCTAGCGCTGTGTCTGGCTGTGGCATGGTGTTTGCAGCATCATGCGATGCCTAGGGTCCATGTCTTCTGTTGTATTTCCCTGTTTGGCATTGTTAACTGTCATAGGCACTGCCTGGGTTCGTGGAGCCATAACTTCTCGTAGCTATTTTTCTAGCTGATTGTGACTGCACGACTGCGTTCGCAGTGTTGGTATTATGTTATGGTCCAGGTTTCAGGCAAAACGGACGACGCCCGGGTCTTGGGCTGTCGAGCGTCTGGCAGGGCTCACCGAGAAAACCGTGCCTGCCAGAAAATAGGTCTAGCACTATTTTCTGATTGGCTGGTTAGCTGAGTAACAACTTTTACACTAGTGGGGGGAGCCTAGAAATTGGAGGGGTTCCTCATTGTTGCTCATTCTTCATTGCTAATCAGTTACTTCCAGTTTTCAGCTGCTTTCTGGCGCTAACACTGGCGCGGGCACTTTTGAGTAACAAACCCAGAGCTTCCAGACTTAGTCTCTAGAGCAGCAGACTGAGGGGGCAGCAGACTTAAGCAACGAGCGTGGAAGCCCACACGCTGCATAAAAAACGCATGCTGCCCCAACCTGCTGCCTAGGTTTCAAGCTCACCCACTAGGTCAGAGACACTATTTAGGTTGTCTGGGCCTCAATTGTTATCTCTCTCTGCACAATTCAATATCTGCAGCTTTTGAAACTTGTACTTGTGCCCCTAGCGAACCCCTTGCTGTTCTCACCTCCACCTGTGTGTGCTAGTGAGTTAGTTGGCTGGATTGTACTGCCATGCCAGCGACAGCAATGCTAGGAAGCTGTCTCTCATGGTTTCATAGCGGCGAGCAAGTGCTTGCGCAGTTGCGTAGCAGAGGCATAACAACCGCAGTAGCAGTGAGCAACCGCAACCGTTGCCTAGAGTCGCAACAGCAACAATACCCACTGCTTTGGCAGGAGGTCCTGGGAGGACCCACCACCATTTCCACCATTTTTGTAAGAACTCCGCGCATGTTCCGCGGCCGTTGTGCGACAGCGAAAGTTGCTCATTGCAACATCCGCGGTGTTCCGCGGTGGCGAGGTCTCCGCAGAAGATGCGGCAACTGTGCGGCCGCAACGGAACACGCCGACAGGTGCCACGGTGGCACGCGGTGTTCCAAGAGTGCACCTCCTCGCGGTGACAGTGCCACGGCAGATCCGCGGTGATTCCGTTGATCCGCGACATTCCACCGCGGCAGCTTCGCCGCGGTTTCGGAGCACGCCAGCGGTGATCCACCGAGTTCCGTGGTCGCACGTCCGGAGCAGTTCCGCGGCTGATCCGCGGCCAGAACGTTCCGCAACCACCGCAAAGCACCCCCGGTAGCCGTTCTGCAACGGTGTTCTACGGCTGCGTTCTGTGGCGGTGTTCTGCGGTGGTACTCCGCGGAAGTGTTCCGCGGCGGATTTGTTCCACGGCGATGTTCCGCAACACCGCTCTGTGGTGGTGTTCCGCGGCAGTGTTCCGCGGCGGCGTTCCGCGGCTGCGTTCCGCGGGAGCGTTCCGCAGCTGATCGGTGGTCAGAACGTTCCGCAACTATCATAGAGCAGCCTCGTCAGCCGTTTTGTGACGGTGTTCTGCGGCGGCGTTCCGCGGTGGTATTCCGCGGTTGTGCTCCGCGGAGGTGTTTTGCGGCAGTGTTCTGCGGCAGCGTTCCACGGTGAAAGAAAGTGGGGGAAGCAACTGGTCGTCATGCCAAAGCAAACCCCCGCCAACCCCGCCACTGACGCAGCTGCTGATGGAAGTTCCGTTAGTAGCCAACGCCGGGCCCCGCCATCTTCACCACAACTGCTATAGCAGCAGTAGCATCATCAACAGCAATAGCAGCTACCGCAGCAGTAGCAGTAGCAACACCAGTAGCACCAGCAGCGGCAGCAGCAGCAGCCGCAACAGCAACAACAGCAGCGCCCGCCGAGCCCGATGACATTGGCGCGCCAGGTGAGCGCGCTGGCTGACCAGCATGCCGAGAGCCGCAATGCTTTGACGAAGCAGGTCGCTGAGCTGGAGGATCTGATCAAGGGTTTACTGCCTCAGCAGCAATAGTCCGAGAAGCACGAGTTGCAGTAGCAGCATCCGTCTGCTAATCGGAGCGAGGACCACCTCGCCCACGATGGTAATGCTCATAAGGTCAAGGAGAACCTCTCTGACTCTGGCAAGGAGGGCGAGGAAGAGATTCTGCGAGCGCACCTCATCCGCCTGGAGGCGCTCCGCCGGGCGCGTGAGGCCAATGCCGCCCTCCAGGGCATGAGCTCCAGCGCCGCCGCTGGCCCGAGCACATCTCGCCACCCTCTGAGCTTTGAGGAGTTGGCTCTGCGGGCCCGCCTAGGGAAGGGCGCTACCTCCTCTATGCTCGGCCTCGTCGTGGCTTCAGCCGTCCCTTTGCCGACGGTCAAGCCACCCCAGTGGTTTGGGTCAGACCCTCCCCTCTTCCGGACTTGGAACGACTTCAAGTCCTGGGAACCATGTTTCTGCATGTGGGCCATGAGAGAGGGAGTCCTCGCCTACTACCTCACTCCATACCAGGTGTCTGACTTTGCCCAGACACAGATGGCGGTCCGCGCCGCTTCCGGCCTGATGAAGGCCGCCCCGGACTTCACCAAGGACTTCAGTCGGTTCCTTGGCGATTCGCTGACCGGCTCGGGATTTGACCCCTGCATTGCGTGGGCACTGGTTGTCACTTTGTTTGAGGACGCCACCTTGGCTCTGACGGTCCAGCGCCTCGCCAACTTCAACTCCCTCTGCCAGACTGCTCAGGAGTCTGCAGTTGACTACTGGCGCCGGACGATCCAGTTGTACGAGGAGCTGGGAGACGATGCCCCTGCACAATACTCCGCCCTCTAGATCATCCTCTATGGCATCCACCCCGACTACGCACGCGTCTTCAGTAACTTCGACCAGATTCTACTTCGTGACATGGCAAGCGACGGGACCCTGCTGCGCTGTGCCACCTTCCACCTTCTGGAGGTCACTTGCATGGACGCCGCGAACTGCGCTTGCCGCAGCACCGCTTCAGCTGCTGTTGCCATCGCATTTCCCTCCCCACCGTCTACAGCAACAGCGGCTCCAGCTCAGGGGAAGAAGGGTTGCAAGTCGTGAGGTGGTGGTTCCAGTGGCGGGACCAACAACGGCACCAACACCACCAGTGTCAACCGCAGTAGCAGCAACGGGAGCGGCAGCAGCGGCGGCGGCAGCAACAGCAGCGGTGGCCGTGGCGGCTCTAGCAACACGACGGGTCGCCGGCTCGTGTGCTTCAACTGTGAGGGTGACCATCGCTATCCCGACTACACTCGCTTGACAGGCCGCCCATTGGACTAGGCCAAGGTCATTCATGGACTACAGCAGGCGCATGAGGCGCGCATGCGCCAGACGTTCGGTGCAATCACCCGCTCGGCCTCCACTACCGGAGCAGTCCAAGAGAAGTCCGCCGTTACAGCAGGTTCCTTCGTGGATCCTCGGGACCAGGCACTCGCTGAACGCGACAGGACGATCGCCGAGCTGCACCAACTTCCCGCCCTACGCTCATCTCAAGGAGGCGCGAGTGAGTTGACTGAGTCAAGGGGTCCTACTGCCTGTGGACTATCTGTGTCGTTCCGTGATGATGTCTGTGGTGGTCCCCATGCCCAGCCGTGTGCGCGTGACGGACATGATGATGTGTCTTGGCTTCATGCTACTCATGTACGCTCCGCTGGTCGCCTTGTCATGTCCCCCGCTGAGCGTCCTTCTACCGCGCCTTGTTCCGTCGCCGAGTGCCATGTTGCCCCTTGTATGCGTGTCAACGATGCCACCTGGGTTGTTGAATCTAGTGCCACTCATCACATGGCGTGTCGCCGTGATGCCTTCGTCGTCTTGCATCCTGTTGGCACTGTTCGCTCTGTTCGCACTGCAGCTGGCCATGAGGTCCCTGTCCAGGGTGTTGGGGTTGTGCAGTTCACCGGGCCCGCTGGTCCCGTATACATCTCCGAGGTTCTCTTTGTCCCTGATCTGGAACTCAGCCTGCTGTCTGTCCGTGCGTGCACCAAGATGGGCCTGGGTGTCACGCACACAGCTGCCGATACTCGCATCTTTGTGCGCGACACCGAGGAGACCGTCCTTAGGGGGACGGTCATCGATGACCTATATCACATCTCTGGGTCCTCTGTGAGTGTCCCCCCCTTGCCTCCGTCTCCCACTACTTGTGTCTTTGTCGCTGGTGCTCTATCCCCCGAGCACCACCGTCTCCTACATCAACGCCTCTGTCATGTGCACCTGGGGGCTGCCGATAGGCTGATCGGCACTCAGCCTGCTCTCGGTCTTGATGCGGCGTCCTTCGAGATATCACCCACGACCGACTGCCTGGCCTGTGCTAAAGGCAAGATACACCGGTCCACCTATCCTGCGTCCGTCTCCAGGGCTCGTCGGCTCTTGGAGCTTGTCCACTCCGACCTCATGGGTCCGCTCCCTGTCGAGTTTCAGGAGGACCACGGTCGCTACCTCTTGACATTGACTGATGACTTCACGCGCATGCACTGGGTCTATAGTCTGTGTCAGAAGAGCGATACCACCATTGCTTTTCGCATTTGGCTGGTCATGGCCGAGCGCCAGTCTCCCCACCGCCTTCAGACCTTTTTCTCAGACCGCGGCGGCGAGTACCTCGGTGACATGGCCCGCTCCTTCACCAACCTTGGTGTCTTCCACAACCTCTCCGCTCCCGCCACCCCCCAGCAGAACGGTGTCTCAAAGCGCTGGAACTGCACCATGGACTCCACGGACCTCCATGGAGGACCATGGAGGTCCGTGCCATGCTCGCCGACAGCGCCATGCCTGAGGCATTTGCATTCGAGGGCATGGCATACATGACTTGGGTATGGAACCACGTTCCCCACGGCCCCCTCCCAGGTCATCGCACACCCTACGAGCTGTGGTACGGGCGTCGCGCGGATCTACGCCTGGCCCGTGCCTGGGGCTCCCTTGCCTGCGTCTGGTTCACACCGGAGCAGCAATGGAGCAAGCTCTCTCCACGGGGCCGCATTTGCGCTTTCGTTGGCTTCGCCCCGCCGCGATCGAAGGCCTGGAAAATCTGGGACCCTGAGCGACGCTGCATCGTGGAGTCTCGTGACGCTCTCTTCTTTGAGCATCTCACCTTCCAAGACCTTGCCCGCATCCACGCACTGCGTGCTGCTCATGCCCCGGGGTGTGCCGGACCCCGTAGTATGGGGGAGGCTCTTGGCGCAGTTGGCACAGTTCCCTTGGCTAGTACGGTCACTCCGTCACCGATACCCTAGGGGCTGTCCCCAGAGGCTGTGCCCTCCGGCACCCCAGCCCTGCCCCATCTGCGGCTCACTCCTCTGCCCTTGACTCTCCGCCCTCGCCCGTCTCCGAGTCTATGTCCGAGTCTTTCTCTGCGTCTGAGGCGCAGCCTGATCCTGCGTCTGTGTTTGGCTCGTCCGTCTGTTGCGTGAACTACGTCAGTCCATTCCCCTTGTGGTTCTGTAGTGTGATAACATGAGCGCGAGGCCATCGCCAAGAACTCAGGTGTGTTCCATGCACCCACAAAGCACATCAATGTCGAGCACCACTTCGCGCGAGATCTAGTTGATCGTGGTGAGATCTGAGTCATCCACGTGGGCAGTGACAGGCAGTGCGCAGATTTTGTGACCAAGGCTCTGGGTCGTTCGAAGATTCATGCGACCACTCGTTTTGTGGCACTCTGCCCCATCCCTGTCGCACGTTGATTCCTCATGTGTCACCTTGCGTGTGCTGTGCTTGCTGCCTGCAGTGGCTGTGCGTTTCCTGCTCTGTACGGTGTTAGTGTCTGCATGTGCATGGACGTGTTTTGCCCTCCGGTCATGGGGGAGTGTTGTTGTGAGTGTCGTACACAGCTTACGGTGACCCCTCGGCTCATGTGCATTCACGTGTAGATCCCTGAGACTGATGACGGTGGCAGAGGACCGGCGGCCAGCGGCGACGGACGCCGAGAAGATTCTCGCATTTTTTTTTATTTTTGTTGTGGGACAGCACATAGGCGTGCAGCCTATCAGGACATAGATCTTGTCGATGCGGCCGTTCTGGTTCAAACGACTTGTCATTGTGACGTGTCTGCAGGGAGTTATGGCCAAAACTGTGTTTTTGCCACTGTTTTTGTCCTCCTAGAAAAGTAGCGCCCTTGCGCACCGCGTGTGTGTGCACCCACTAGGTCAGAGACAGTATTTAGGTTGTCTGGGCCTCAGTTGTTATCTCTCTCTGCAAAATTCAATGTTTGCAGCTTCTGACACTTGTACTTGTGTCCCTAGCCAACCCCTTGCTGTTCTCACCTCCACCTGTGTGGGCTAGTGAGTTAGCTGGCTGGCTTGTACTGCCACGCCAACAACAACAGTGCTAGGAAGCTGTCTCTCACTCCCGTGCTGGCATAAGTCCCCTCTGACACACCTACTCCTGTGCCAGTGCCAGTCCCCTCTAGAACTCTACTTCCATGCAAGAGTCTCTCCCCCCTGGCACACTTGCTCTCATGCTAATGCCGGTCACCATAGGCACACCTGCTTCTATGCCTATGCTAGTTTGCTCTGTCATACATGGTCGTGCAGAGGCAATATCCCCAGCTACACGTGGTCCTCTACCTATACTTTCTTTCCTTGCATATGAGCTTGCATTTTTCCTTGATGGCCTTGCATCCTCTCTCTTTCCCTTTGAGGCTACAACCCCTATAGTTGTGGATCAGGCGCATGCTGCGCAGCTAGAGATGAGCACGTATGCTGCGGGCTACTCCCGTGAGCCCGGTGTTCATTTTCAACCATTGGCCTGTAGGACTCAATGGACAGCTGCCTTGGTAACTGCATGTCCTACATATAGTGTTCAGAGTGGCGAGCCAGGCACAAAGCCCCTTGTAGTAAGTGCCCATGCAAACTACACTAAGGTGCCATGTCGGTCATGAGTTGGTCTCTCGAGAGATCTCGCTGGCTTGCGATGTGGCATTGGACCTTGTTGTGGTCATGTTGAGTCTGGGTTCCACCCTAGAGGAGGAGATGTACATGGTGAAACCACCTGACTTTGAGGTCAGTGACAAGGTCTGCCACTTGCGCAAGGTCTTGTAAAGCTTGAAGCAGTCACCTCGGTGCTGGAACCAGGAGATCACTGGTACACATACACGTTTTGGTTATGTGGAGAGTGACACCGACCCGCCTCTTTTTCTTAGACATATAGGTGAGAGCTTTGCATAAATCATGGTCTACGTAGATAACCTCTTGATCGTACCTCTTTCAATATAGTCCTTCATGCCACCATAAGGATGAATGACCTTCATCCTGCAATTGTCTTCCTTGGGGTGGGGATCGTGAGCAATCATCAGTGATGGACACTTTCCCTTGACCAGGTAGGTTAAGCTCACGTTGTGGAAAAGCAATTTACTTGTCTCGTAGGTGTAGTCCCCATAGCCTCCGTACCCATCACGCCTGACGGACAAGATGCATTGAAGGTGGATGATCTAGCAGAGATGGGAGAGACAATGGATGTGACCCAGTGCTAGCACGTCTTTTGCTCTATAATGTACTTTGCCATGATGATGCCTACCAATATCACCTTCGCTGTTAACCTCCTTGCACAGTTTTTGTAGATTCCTTGGACAAAAACCCTTCATGCAGCTGTGCGAGTAGAGCAGTACGTGGTTGCCACACCATACCTTGGACTCTGATTTTGACGGTAGTGCTTAGTAATAGTCAACGGCTACACACACACACTGACTAGGCATAGAGCCCTGATGGGCGTAGTCAGACTTGCTACGTGTTCCTGTTGGATGGCATCGTTGTGTCGTGGCGTAGCCGCAATCAGGACTACATTGCATGCAACTTATTAGAGGTTGAGTATGTTGCGTTTGGGACCGGGGCTGCTGAAGTGGTATGGCTACAACGTCTGTTTTCTGAGTTGCATGAGGCTGGGTCTTGCATTGTTCTATACCATGACAACCAGAGTTCTCTTGATATTGTAGAGAATTCTTGTGTGTTTCATGCAAGCACAAAGCACATTGTCGTTCAGCATCAGTTTGTGCGCTATCTTGTGGAGCAACGAGTGATTTCTGTCATGTGGATCGGCACGAACATGCAGGGGGCTGACTTCCCTAGCAAGGTAGGGCTGTGAAATTGAGATCAAGAGAAAATTTCTTGATCTAAAAATCATGTTTTCCCATTCCGGTATGAGATGCCTTAGCTCAGGTTCAGAGAACGAGACAATATCAATATCATATTGATCTGTGTTTTCTCTGTCTTGATCTCGTCTCGGTCTCACTTGCCTCCAACAAAATCTCGCATCCTTGACTGAAGCGAGGACAACCTACATGATGAAACGAGCAGCGGGAATGCATCCACATCGTGATGGACTACATCCTGAACACAAGAAAGGTTTTCTTATAAACAACTAGACTCAGCCTCGTCTTCTTCTCAAACTAACCAGTTTGTATGTTAAACCACGAAAACTTGATATGGAGGCATTTAATGAGGATAACATAAGGTTCTGTATTGCGACCTCGTCCAACGACTTCAAAGTATTGACCGCTAGACACAGAAGTGGTCCAAGAGATGATGTGTAGTTGAAAAAAGAAACAAGACTAGTGCAGTCACGTTGGTTATGGGTGCACCAAAGGCATGACCTCTTGACTCTACTCACACACATATCATCACTTCAGGTGATTGATATGGATTGAAGCTCTCGGGTGCAACACTGTGATGCATGAGGAAGCGCACGATGGTGGATGCACCATCAAGTTCTCAAGTTGTGGCCACAGCCCCAACATCCATTCTATGGAGAGCAAGTCTCTAGAAATGCTTTTTACTTCTACATTCCAAACATGGGGCACATATTCGTACGAGTGCATGCACCACATACGCTTGTGGTCGATGTGGCTTGAGTTCCTCTCATATGTATGCATTAGCTCATTGAGCTAAGTTGCTGATCCCTTGGGACCATACGTGCGGTTTGTACCGGTGTGTGAAAAACCACCAAGAGCTTGTTCACTCTAGGGTTGGATTCGATCCCTGCGTGGCATCCGGGCCCCACGCCAAGAGCCTTGCATGGATGGCCTTGCCAACAAGCAGTTAGAACTACGCTCGTTCCTAACTTGCTCTATTCTTTTTTCTTAGTTCTTCCTTGTGAAAGTGAGCTTGCGCCGATCCACGGGATCGCACCGTTCTTTCTACTTGCTTGCTTACTTGCTTATCCAAGCAACCTAAGCTACCTACTGGTATCAAAGGAGGAAGGCATGATCCTTCGACCCCCACAATCCTGAGACTGCCTCGTCGGGTCCAACGTGGCGGGTGATCCCGTTCAAACATCTCTCACACACTTCGCTTGTGGTTGCTGCCACCACAACAACATCTATCGCAGCTGCCTCCGCACACGTCAGCCATTGCGGCTACCGCAGCAGCATCTACTGCTACTGTCCTTGCACACGCCAGCCGTGGTTATGGCCTTTGCAGCATGGTCAGCCACTGCTGCCCACGCACTCATGAGCCGTGAGCACAGCCATTGCAACAGCATTTGTCGTTGCTACACGTGGCCGCCCGGGTCATGTTATAGCCACACAAGCAGAATCTACAGCTGTTACATGCATGTGCATTTGCCGTGTTTATGGCCCCAAAGCAGCGTTCGCCGCCACTGCCTGCACACGTGTCACCCGTGGTTACGGTGAACATAGCGGCATCTTCTGGTACTGCTCATGCCTGCACCAGCGGTATCACTGAAGCTTCTGCCGCTACTACTAGTGCACACATTGGCCGTAGTTGCGAACACTGTAACAAGATAAACCGAAGCTGTCTGTGCACGCTTCAGCCGTGGCCACTGCCTCCATAGCAGTGTCTCCATTGCTGCCTGTGCCTTGTTCATCCACTGTTATGGCCACCACAGCAGCGTCTACTGCAGCTACCAGCAGCCGCATCAGCCATGGTTACAGCCACCACAGCAGCACATGCCAGTACTTCCAGTGCACGCATGAGCCGTTGTTACGGCCATTATAGAAGTGTCTGCCACTGTTGCTCATATCCGTTCATCAACTGTGGTTACGGCCACTGCCACAACCTTCTCTCGACGTCCATGCTATTACAGCAACGTCGGTAGTTGAAAAAAAAGTAGGAGCAAGAGAAGGAGCTGCAATAGTATCAAAACAACTGTCTCCCACCTCTTTGCTCAGCGGCTGCCTTGCAAGGTAGCCAGGAATTCAGCGCGCTGAAGTCTCCTTTGGAAACCAAGCCCATTCCAACCTCACCAACGGCCGCGCAGGAGTGCAGCCGATTGTACGAGGAGATTGCGTATCTTGAGGAGAGGCCAGAATTGTGTGATATTTGGTTGTGAGTTTGCCATAGCAGTCCAGGGTATCATCCCGGGGAAGACTACGATCCTACTGGGCACTACGAGTGGGAGGATGCAGCAATGTATGCATCCTACTGTTTTTCTGTCATTGACGATCCACTGACAGTGCAGGACGTGCCAGGCACCAGGCCACCACAGTATCACCGACCTCTTCAATCTACGATAAGCTCACCTGTTGCCCATAGGATTTGTCAGCAGCGCTGACATACCATTCCTCAAGGAGTAGCACCAGCAGCTACAGCAGCAGGTACTAGAGTCCCTGCTCCATGTTGTGTAGCTTCTCCATCTGTATCTTCTGCAGAGTCAGCCGCATCTCCTTCACCTGACATATTGTCTGCATTGCATTCGACACTCATCTGCAGTGCTGCTGTTTCTTCTTGTTTCGCTGCCACCTCACATGCTGCATGTGCACCTGTCAGCACCGCTGCTGGCAAGGCCATTGAGACGTACACTACAACTGCATTTGATCAGGATTCACTAGCAGCCACAGCCGTCAACTTCGTCACCCATATTGTAGCTGTAGCAGACAAAGAACCTTCAGGGGCAGCAGCAGCTGTAACTGCACTTGTTAGTGCTATGACTTCCATCCACTGCTCAGACTTCGTAGGCGTCTTTTTCATCTTCATCAGTGACACGTCACATTCAGTTTCTTGTCTGGACAGTTGCAGCCATCTCCATCTTCACAGCCGCCGTGCTGACAGATGTATCTTGTCTCATTGTCTCCATGTGTGCCACCAATGCAGTTGTGGCATCCTCTGTAGCATCAACTATTCCTCCTCTATTCTCACTCCGTCGTAAGGCCTGGTGAGCCTGGCATACTATTTGCCCCTGCTCCCTCTCCATTACATCTGGGTTGGCGTGTTTGTACGTCCAGGTCCATTGCCTTACAGCAGAGCCCTGACATGCCTATCATACTTATCCCATGCCCACTAGTACAAGGGGAACTCTGTCAAAGTTTTCTCAGAAGAGCCGTGTCATCGGCATCATGCCGGTCGACGACGACCAATACACACCATGGCAAGCTGAGCTGCAGGGCAAGAACAATGCCCTGCAAGCTGTGCGCACTGCGCAGTGCACTGTGGAGGAAAAGCTGCAAGCTGAGGAAGCTGACAAAGAAACCTTTGTACATCACAATGCTGACTTGGTTCTGAACCACCTCCAGCCTGTGCTATGTGGTATTCCTGTTGCATCCGCTGGTGTTGGAATTGTTGTTGCTTTCTCCACCTCATCCGCTTCCACATCTGTCTCTACTCTCTCTACCTCTTCTCATCCCATCGCAGTCACAGCTATCTCTGGTGCATCTATTGCCAAAGCACTTGTACCACCAGCACAACACAAACCTGACTTTGACTCCACTCCATCCCACTTGAATTCTAATATGACCTACTACACCTAGGAAGTGCTTGGGTATAGGGCAAACAGCTCTGGAAATACTACCACGAACCCAATCCTTCAGCCTTTGGACTTTAACTCTACTCATGCCATGCATTTTTTCAGTCGTGCTGGGCCTGATGATCTCACTGATGACATCACTTTGTACAATGCTGAAAAAGCTCGCCGCACGCCTGCTGACCCAGTTGGCGCTTACGCACTCATCAAGGGTCACACAACAGTGTCTGGGTATGCAGCCTAGAGTGTCCTCACTGTCCAACTCAAATCGCTATCAATGCGTGCCGATGAGAATACCAACGCCTATTGGGCTCGCAGTCTCTGCTTGTTGCGCGACCGGGGCAAGGCAGCCCTTGGACAGCTTTCTACTTTGCCCTCCACTGTCAACGGCCTCATCCCTGAGCTGTCTGACATCTTCTAGGAGGTGCCGACTTCCTAGCTTAAACCTCTAACCGTTGTTCTTATTCCCGAGGATGCACCACGAGGCATCAGCTCCCTGTGGGAGTTCATCTCCCAGCGCCTTACTCCAAGACAAGCGCATCCATCGTGTAGCTGATGTAGCAGCTGCCACTGAACTTCCCTCCTTGTCAGCTTCAGTTGCGACCTCATCCTCCACCGCCTCCACCACAATAGCTACTTCCCGCGTGTCTCAGGGTTGTGGTGGGGGTGGGGTTCGTGGTCAAGGAAAAGGGAGAGGTAGTGCCGCAGGCGGCGGTGGACAGGCAGGGTACGACAAAGGCCGGGGTCACGATGGCTCCATCCTTTCTTCATCCTCCTTGAACACTGCCATGTGCTAGAACTGTGGTGCCATTGGCCATGTTGCTCTTAAGTGTCCTGCACCACCCGACAATGCCCGCCTTGCGTCCGCCATACGTGCAGACTAGGCCCGCTCCTCCGATGGTGGTGGTGGTGGTAGTGGTGGTGCTTCTCACGCCTCCATTTCCATTGGGTCCTCCAGTCACAATCAATCTTCCTTGGCACCTGCCAAGGATAATGGATTGTGGCTTCACTACCACCACAGTACCCCTAGGGATGGCCTCCAGGGTCTGGCCATCCTGTCTGCTACAGGGCCCCTTCTGGGTCCTACTCTCCTCCATCCTGGGCATCCTCCACCTACCCCTGTTGGCGCTCCTCCTCAGGCGTTGTCATCACCCCTGACCCTCTTGATTAAAATCACCAACTGGATGCTGAACTGTCTCATGCCGTCCACAAATTAAAACTCTGTGATCAGGGAGGTAAGAGTGTATGTTCAGTTGTGGGGACACTTGCGTGTGCTGTGGACAAGGGTCTTTGTGGTCTGTCGTCAGGTCATGTTCAGGGATGTTCCCTAGTTGATGCCATATGGATTGAGCATGAAAAGTCTTACAGTTTGTCTCGCTACCTTGTTGGCTATGGCTAGCAGCTTCTCTGACGCTCTGTCATTACTGTCGTCAATCATGATCGAGCGTCTTTTCGCGTGTCGAGTGGCTTCTGGATCCTCAATTCGGGAGCCACCCACCACATGATCTCTTGTCGGTCATCATTTGTCGTGTTGGGTCTGGCTGGGTCTGTTTGCTTTGTACGCATTAGTCTGGCCAGCTCCTACCAGTCCACTGCGATGCGGTTGTTTGCTTTGTTGGCCCTAGGAGATAGCTCTTTTTGCCAGATGTGTTGCTCGTGCACGGTCTTGAGGGGAGTCTTTTCTCTATTACGACTCTCAATGATCAGGGCATGGACTTCTCCTCTAGCTGCAGCGTTGGATCTTTACTGGACCGCACCACTGGCCGTGTTTTGCTTTGTGGCCAGCACTGTGATTGTTTATTTTGCGTGCCGTCATTTGAGCCTCATCCCGGTACCACTGCCCTTGTTCATGTTGCACGCTCTCTCTTTTCTGTGTACACGCAGTTGTTGTACCACCGTCTCTGCCACATTCTTACCGTTGCAATTCACAACTTACTTTGAGACTAGCCTGCTCATTGTCTTAACACCTCCACCTTCTTGGCTCCTTGCTCTGTTGACTGTCTTGAGTGCGCCCGGGACAAAACACACCAATCCCCTTTCTCTACCTCTATGTCACGCACGTCCTACCCCCTTGACCTCTTCTACGCTGATGCGATGGGACCCCTTGCCCATAATGCACTGGGGGGGTTGGGTGGCTACGTTCTCTGTTTCACACATGACTTCTCTTGCGTGCGATGGGTATTTGGCCTCCGCCAAAAGAGTGTCTTCTGCTCCACTCTTGAGTCCTGGCTTCTTCAAGCTCAGCTAGCCTGTGATATCCGCTTGAAAGTCTTTTGTTGTGACCGTGGTGGGGAGTTCATGTTTCCACGACTCATTTCTTGTCCTCTCACTGAGTGTGTATGGAGCCACCCGCCCCCTACAGATCCCAACATCATGACGTCTCTGAACAGTAGAACCGTAACTTTGCTGACGGTGTTGGTACCCTGCTCAATGCCTCTTCCCTTTCTCATCTCTTCTCCTTTGAGGCCATATCCTACATGACCTGGATTTGGAGCCGTGTTTTGTACTACCCTCTCCCTCATCACGTCACCCCCTTTTAGCGGTGGTACAGTCTCTGTGCGGACCTACTTCTTGCATGCATATGGGATTGCATCGCTACCATCTGGCTCCCAAGGACTTTCGGGACGGCAAACTTAGCCCCCGCGCCCGCCTCTGTACCTTTCTTTGTCTCTTGGGCATGTCAAAGGCTTGGAGTTTCTGGGATGCAGAACAATCCCGTGTCATTGAGTCCCGCACCACCCTCTACTTTAAGGAGGTTTTTCCCCGCGACCCATCCAGTGTCCTGCCACCCTTTTCTCTCTCCTCTCTTCGTCGGCTTGGGGTGGGTATGTCTATCCAAACCTTCAGTCTCTAGGATTCATCTTCCTCCTCCGTTAGTATGGCTCCTCCTATTGGTCCGTTGTTGTCCCTTCCTTACACGGCCACTAACTCCTTGCCCTTGCCGTCCAGCTCACCTACCACCTCCTCAGAGTCCTTGCCGGTCGTTGCGTTCTATGTGTCCTCTGGGTCAGCACCCTCTGATGTCCTAACATATTCTCGTGCGCCCTCCACTCCCAGATCATCCCTTGAGCTTGTGGTGTAGTCACCCACAATGGTCGACACCTCTGAACCATCGCCTCAGGCCCCTCCTCTTAATCCTTAGCCATGCACACTTGGGGGACGACTTCGTGCTTTCTATCAGCACTCCTCATCTAAGGCCTCACAATCCTCTCAACGACGCTGATGATCTAGTCCATCATCCTCTACAGCTGGACCCTCTTCCATTCCCACAATTTCTGAGGCACTCGGTTCCTCCTAGGCCTCTCAGTTCCCTCAATGGGTCACACGTCTCCACTGCTGGACCCTCCGTTAGACCCACATGTCTTGATGAATTTGGCTTTGCTATGAGAGTTTTCCACCCTAACTTGGCAGTGGGCTACGCTCTCATGGCCAATGAGTTCCATAGCGCCCTTGAGTCCTCTGTTGCTGGTTATGTTGCCGCATGCTTTGCAGCCTTTGGTTGTCCTGGCCTCCCTCCCAAGCCCACCATTTTTTGGCGGGCTCGTGAAGCATATGATGCTGACTTCCGGGAAAAGGCCATGCAGGAGGAATTGATTTCCCTCAAGGAGCATGGTGTCTTTGAGCTTGTGGATATCCCTGGCCACAAGGCGATCTCCACTTGCTGTCTTACGGTGAAAACAGAAGTCCGATGGCAAAGTTGACCAGTACAATGCTCGCCTCAGAACCAAAGGGTTCTCTCAGATCCCTGAGGCTGACTTTGACGAGACCTTTGCCCGGGTCGGGCGGTACACCACTGTCCTAGCGTTGTTTAGTCTTGTCGCCAAGCATGACTTGTGACTGCAACAGATGGATGTCAAGAATGCCTTTCTGCATGGTCAACTAGATGAGGAGATCTACATGGTCCAGCTAGTGGAATACACAGATTGCACAAACAAGGTCGAGTGGCTGTGTAAGGCCCTGTATGGGCTCAAGCAGTCACCGCGTTGCTGGAACATGGAAATCTCCTCAGATCTTGAGAGAGGTGGCTATAAACATAGCACTGAGGATTCCATACTCTTCTTGAGTCCGCACTCAGAGCCACTCATGGCCATTCTGGTGTACATCGACGACATGCTCATTGCCACTCCCAGTCTAGAAACTGCCCAGCTAGTGAAGAACCTGCTATAGTCCATATATAGGATGAAAAACAGTGGGTCCAGCACGAGTGTTCCTTGACATGGAACTTGAGAGTGACCGTTAGCGTCCCACCTTGCACGTGCACCAGGCTGTATACTTCCGCACAGTAAGAGAGTGTTTCGCCTCCTTGTTGGCAGGCACCCTCGGTGTGTCTAAATTGAGGAATCTAACAGGCCACTGCTTGTTAAAGTCTCTCAATCCAACACAACTGGGGGAGACTGTTGATGTCACCGAGTACCTTAGTGTGATCGGCTCTCTCATACACCTTGCAACCACCACCTGGACAGACGTGGCCTTCTTGGTCAAGGTCTTGGCCCAAGTCTCCCTACAACCTCACAAGAAATACTTTAACACGTCATTTCTTGTTGTCCTCTATGCACTGTCCACTGCGCGTGCGGGACTGTGCTATCACGCTATGCCCTTCGTGGTTGTTGACGAATACACAGACAGTGATTGGAAACACGACATAGATGCTTGCAATCGCAGTGGTTACATCTTTCCTGTTATTGGAACTGCCATCTCTTGGAAGAGTGGGAAATAGGGATTGGTTGTCTAAAGTTCCAATGAGGCAGAGTACGTGAAGCTTGATGCAGGAATGTGTGAGTGTTTGGCTGTCTCAAATACTGTAACAGTTGCGTGTTCCCATCTACTGCATCACCCTGCATTGTGACAACCAAAGTGCTAAGGGAATCGCTAAGCATGATGGCATGCATCACTCCCGCACCAAGCACATCAACATTGAGCATCACTTTGTACGCGAGCACATTGCTGATGGAGAAGTTCAGGTTGTCTGGGTCAACACTCCTCAACAGCGTGCAGACTTCCTCACCAAAGCTCTCTGTAGTGGCATCTGTGCATGCTGTTGGTCTGCTTGACACTCGTGATGCCCCTGATTGACATGGGTCGTGTGATTTGTGTAGCTTTGCGACTTGTATGTGCTCTCATTTGCGTGTGTGTGTGGAGTGCTCTTTTGTGGGTCATGGGGGAATTTTGCAAGTGACCTCTTGACTGTACTCACATACACATCATCACTACAGGTGATTGATCAAGATCAAAAATCTCGGGTGCAACACTGTGATGCATCATGAAGCGCATGGTGGTGGCTGCACCATCAAGTTCTCAAGTAGTGGCCACTGTCCCAACATCAAATATGTGGAGAGCTAGTCGGTAGTGATGATTTATACTTCTACATTCTAAACATGGGGCACATATTCATAGGAGTGCATGCACCACATACACTTGTAGTCGATGTGGTTTGAGTTCCTCTCATATGCATGCATTAGCTTAGATAGCCAATTTGCTGATCCCTCGGGACCATACGTCCATTTTATACCGGTGTATGAAAAACTACCTAGAGCTCGTTTGCTCTAGGGTTAGGTTTGACCCCTGGGTGGCTTATGGGCTCCATGTCGAGAGCCTCGCGTGGGTGGCCCGGTCAACTGGCACTTAGCAGCATGCTCGCTCCTAGATTGCTCACATCTCATTTCGTAGTTATTCCTTGTGAAAGTGAGCTTGCCCCGATCCAAGGCGTCACACCGTTGTTTCTACTTGCTTGCTTCCCTGCCTATCCTAGCAGTCTAAGCTACCCACGAGTCCACTGTCATTGACAATCAAGTGAGGACAATTACTTAGTCAACATTGTAAACTTGTGAGAGGTTCATGAGTTTGTGCAGATAAAAATGCTATCATTATTTTGAATCCGGATGTTCTTGTTGACCCTCCACGACCGTAACTTAACAACGACTGTGCAGCGCACGAGTGCTTTTGACAGGTTCCTTACACGTGACATGCTTCACAAAAAAATTAACAAGAATCCGCTTTGGTCTGAGAATCTCGTTTCAATCTTGCACGACACTAGACTTGTCTCGGTCTTGTCTCGTGTCGTGCGAGACAAAACGAGATTTTCTTGAGAGGTGCAATACGGGACTGCAAGACGAGACAAAAAATAGAAAATCGAGACCGACACTTGTCTCGATCTCAATTTAACACCACTATTCCAAGGCATTGGAGAGCAGGAAGTTCATGCTGGCCATCAGGCCAGCATGAATTTCCCGCTCTGTCAGGCTTTACTCTTTGCTTGAGGGTGGCTGAGAGGGGTGTGTGTGCATAGACCGTCTAGCGTCTCGTTGTTCCCTTGTCACTTCTGCATGTATATGGAAATGCATATGATTGGGTCAAGGAGGAGTGTTGTGATGTGAGCCGTCCCTGTCTATTTGCACAGCTTGCTTTGGCCACTTGGTTGTGCATATGCTCGTGTAGACTCCAGATGCGGACCTAGCCGGTGTTGGTGTTGGTTTGTGTGGCTTCCACCTGTCACAAGCGACGACCATGGTGATTACCCGTATACCCCGCACTAGTGGTGTGGAGCAGCAGCACTGGAGAGCACGGCGCCATGATCCCTGATGCAGATGCAGCTGGCGCCGGAGCACTAATGAGTGGTGGCTCCATGTACCAGCAGCTGCCAGACAGCTACCACGACATCCCGGGTGCTTTTCGGGGTCCTTAGTTGTTTTTCTGCAGACGCTAGAGTTTTCTCGGTGGTCTGGATCTCGAGCCCGATTTGTAAGTTTTGCATTTTCTGTCCACCAATTAATGCCAAACTTGTGTGTGTAACCAGTCATAACGTCCAGCTCGAGATTGTGTATCTCTAGGTTTAGACGGAGTTGCGTTTGCATACCTGCGCACAGATTTACGGCCAAAACAGTGGTTATTGGCTGGTTTTAGGACAAATTGATACTTTCGCGTGTGTCACCCGCCTTGCGCCGCAACAACCATTTATGGTGTGTGCTTGTCAGTTGTCATCTCTCTCTGCAATTGTATTCAATTGAGCTTCCTGACACTCGGTACCTGTCCCTATCCAGACCCGTGAAATTTCATGCGTGACTTGTGACTGTCATCACACACTAACTCAGCGCTGACTCTTAGTTAAGTGGCAAACGGTTAGGAAGGTTCCAGGAAAATTCTCATGATATCAGAGCGGCGAGGCATTCCTCGTTGAGCTGCGCAGAAGAGACGTAGCAGTGGCAGTAGTAGTGAGAGTTAGAGCTAAAGCCATGGTCCTCGGAGGACCCACCAAGCCACGGTGACCCGCTGCAGCAGATTGCAATAGCAGAGACACCCTTGCAGCCGCACCACCACGCCAACACCATGGGGTAGCCAATAGCTTCCTAACCCTTTCCATCAATAGTTCAGGCATGTGATGTTGAGAAGGGGTTTTTCAAGGGTCCTAGAAGCTTCACATAGGTCGCACATACCACCCCCCGAACGTGGGAGAGTGCAACTGTTCCATTTGACCACCGTTTTTGGCGTGTAAGAGCTCGTTAGAAATCTCTTACAAAACCCTATCCATCGGTTCCACTCCCGCCTCATCTCATGCCCTGTGGGCTCCATGAAATGAAACAACGCTCTCTGATCTATATCTTTTATGGATTTCGGGCTGAAAAGAAAACGGTGACGTTTTTCGACTTTTTTCAAGGTTGTTTTGCACGAAACCACCGCCATTGCATTCAGCATCCTTTTGCATAATCGCTCCAAATTTTTCTTCATTTGGACAACCTTCATACTGACATCATCATTGTAGGTGATGACGTCAACACCAACACAACCAAATTTTTGGCTGAAACATCATTTGTTACGAGCGTTTCAAATCGTTGAGAAACACAAACGGTTTGTGATTCAGGCAACACTATTGTTTGGACGCTTATTGAGCAGCACCAACACCACCGGTCTGTGACAAAGGCAAGGTGCCAGGAGACCCCTCCTCTTCCTCCCTATTGCAGCACTTCTGAAAGATTGTGCTTCGATCACCAATCTGCCCTTGTGGCTTTGTGCTAGCGAGAGCGAGTGCCCTGTGCACTCACCTACGCCTAGCTTCGCAGATGAGTACACAGGCGTGGTAGGGAGCGCAACCGGTGCCGTGGTTGGTGCTGACACTCCGTGAGTGGCAGGCACCGAGTCTACACTAGCAGTTGCAGCCGTGGCACATGCCTCGGGCGTATAACAACTTTGCATGTTACTACTGTGGCGATCGGCACCATGGCTGGCGCCAATGTCGCCAGCACCCTGCCGGGTGGCGACCGCCCTGGATACCGTCCCACCCTCTTTTTCACCATCTGACTCAGAGACGTCAGCCGATACCGTGGCACCCCTCAGTGGAGCTACGGCGGTGTTGAACGCCGATCTCCTGGGTATAAAGCACATGGTGCAACAGCTCACAAAACATGTGGTCTCTGAGCAGGCCATTGCCACCATGCCGTTTCAGACAGCCCCATCTTCCCGCTCGCCATCCTCACCTCCGACAACGTCGTCACCTGACGATGCCACGCCTCCCGACCTCAGCTCCACATCTGATGCCCTTTGATCAGTCTTGGATGTAGTTGGAGTCATCTCGATCTCTGACCCCTCCACCTCTATAGTAGTCCCTTCAGCTTTCTCTCGTCGTGCTTGCATTCGTGCATGAACTCGTCGAGTGAGACAGGGGATGGCACGACAGGCTAGACGTGCCCAGCTAGTAGCAACACCACTAGTGACAGACATTACCATGGACCTGACTCCCTTGTCCCCAGTTGCAGGGTTGGTGCAGTACCCCTTCTCAGCTTCTACCGGTGTGTCAGTCGAGGGGGGGATGGAGTGTCCGCCTACGACCACCGGAGAGTCCGGGAGGGATGTGACAGATGGTGCTTCATGACAAGGAATTCTCAGTGAGGACGAGTCATCCGAGGAGTGGTCTGACGTAGAGTCAGAGGCGAATGAGTTGTCCGATGCGGAGTTGGTGGCAGGCGGAACGATGGAGATGGGGATAGAGACTACAGCCGACGCTGTAGAGGCAACGACCGATGTGGTAGGTGTGGTAGTAGCAGTAGACGAGGCAGTAGTAGCAGTGGCGGAAACAGCTGACACCCTTGGAGCAGATGTCTGGGCAGTAGGCGTATCAATAACCATCGACGTTGTGATAGTAGTAGCAGTACCAGTTGGTATTACAAACGAGACGACGATAGTGGATGCCTTTGTTGGTGTAGTCACTACAATGGTCGTCACCATTTTAGCATCCAGTACGGCCTCCGTAGGGGTAGAGGCTCCTTCAACTGCAGCATCCGTCATTGCACATACACATACAGGAGGGGCACCTGCAGAGGCAGGAGACGTCGAGGTTGCCAATACGGCCGCCATGGTCGGCACGAGTGCCATAGTTGTCTACAGAGGTGCAGTCGTTGCGGAGGACGCAGCTCAAGCAATAACTGATGCACCTATAGCCTATTCGGCCCGTGTGCTAGAGAATTTACACTCTGGGCTTTGTGACCAGGAGGATGTAGTGGCACGTACGGACAGGCACCTTCAGGATCTTACGTTTGAGTTGTGTGTAGCGAGTACACGTTGGAGCAATGCAGATGTCGCGGGTCGTCGGGTAGCGACACTAGGCGACAAGGATGTGTACACGCGCCTCGAGTTGCTGAGTGGACGTTGCACGGTCTAGTGTGGAGGCGGTCGGACTTGGGTCGACATTTGGAGGAGGCGATATCAATGGATGCCTCATCATCGACAGCCCGTGCAGGAGGAGTCATTACCGTGGTCGACACCGTTGACAACTAAGAGGCACATGTGTCCGTGGCACCTAATGAGCTTACAACAATCACCCTTACAGATTCAACTATCATGGAGGATGCAGAGTGGGCTACGAACCTCCGGCTCGTGGCTGCCCTGATTGACATCACTGATACCATGGCGGTTCCAGCCATCGACACTGTTACACGTATCCGAGCTGTAGTTCCCATACCTGAGCGCTTGCGATCCGCGGTCGACCAGTAGGAGGCAGTCGTGGCTTGAGCAGAGGCGCATTTGCAAGGTCTCATGGCCGAGCTCCGGGAGGCCAGAAGCTGTTGTTACACTGCAGATGTTCCAGCAAGCTGGGCTGCCGAGGTGTGCGTACAGGATGCGCACACATGTCTCTAGGTAGTTGAGTTGTCTCTACAAGATGCATGTTGGCGACATGCCTATGTTCAGTAGCAGGTGGATAATTGGCTGCACACCAGGGGTTCAGAGGAGCCCCAGGACGTATGGGCTCTCGATGATGGTGATGACGCCACAGAGGCAGATCAACCGACGGATGCCGACGTCTGGCCAGCAGTCGACGGCCGAGTGACATGTGTGTCAGCAGCAACAGGTGCCTCCACTGCAGCACCTCCTACAGATGTAGATACAGCAGGTGCCGACGCGTTGTCTTGTGTCGACGCCTTGCCAGTAGCTGGTGACCAGGCGACAGATGATCCAACGGTTCACCTGTGCGACGAGGCGACGAGGTTGCAGGAGGCCGTGGCTCGTGCCAACGCGCACACGATCGAGGTCCACCGTCAGGTTTATTCCGCAATTGATTGTCTGCATGCGGTAGATGCGGCCGGCTGCTAGGCAGCTGTAGTAGAGCTCAATGAGCTATACACGCGTCTCGATGCTGCAGAGTCTACGTGGCGATGTGTGGCTCAGCAGCTGGCAGGCATACAACAGGTGATGCAGTTGGAGGAGGCCCTCAACGCTGCACCAGTTAGAGCAAAAGGTGACAACATCAATGAAAACTATGATAGCAATGACGACGACGACAGTGTCGATGATGCTCTGGGATGGGGTTACGTGCAAGTATTTCCAATCAGCATCGTTCTCACTCTTGCTGTTACTATGCAGGTGTATGTGGCCATGGGGGAGCAGTGCTCCCTCCCCAAGGGGGGATGTTGTGCACAGCTATCATCTTCTCTCGTGCTATCGGGCTGTGTTATACAGGGGGAGTGTTGGCGTTTGTGCTTTCACCCAACGCCTCTTTGTGGACAGCACATACAGACACTATTGATCTATCGTGATGGTCAAGACCCGCATACCTAGTGGGTTCTGTCGGTATGACGAGGAGATCTAGCACCTTGAGAGTATCATGTACTTGTTATGTAGGTGTGTGTGTGTGTGTGTGTATGTGTGTGTGTGTGTGTGTGTGTGTGTGTGTGTGTGTGTGTGTGTTTGTGATGCTATAGGTGTAGCACCATCGAGTTGCACAGTCTGGTGGGAGTGTTGGTGTGTGGGCTTTGACCTGACACCATTATGGGGTCAACGTGGTTACTTTTGGTGTGGCACAATGCTCTGGTTCAGGTTATGCTTGTCGAGACCCGTGCACCTCGTGAGATTTATCTGTGTGACGTGGAGACCCATTGCCTCCATGTGTTTTGTATGCTCCATGTATGCGAGTAGGTGTGGTCGAGACCCGGAGACCCGGAGACATGTTCCGGGGTCATGAGGAGATCTTCTTACTCTGTACCCCTTGCATGGTGTTTGGCACATGGGTATGTGATTGACTTCTTGCACGGTCGAGACCTGGGCATTTGGTGAGTTACACCACTGTCACGAGGAGACCTTGTATTGTGGTTGGTGTTTACGGCAGACAATGAGTGTAGCCCCTCACTTGTCATTGTGGTGATGGTTGTGTCAACCACGGGGAGTGCTGGTTTGTGTGGCTTCCACCCGTCACGAGTGACAACCGTGGTGATTACGCGTATTCCCCGCACTGGTGGTGTGGAGCAGCAATACCGGAGAGCACGGCGACATGATCCCTGATGCGGACGCAGCTGGTGCTGAAGCACAGACGAGTGGTGGCTTCATGCACCAGCAGTTGCCAGATAGCTGCCACGACATCCCGGGTGCTTGCCGGGGTTCTTTGCGGTTTTCTGCAGACGCTAGAGTTTCCTCGATGCACTGGATCTCGAGTCCAATTTGCATGTTTTGCATTGTCTGTCCACTGATGGATGCCACACGTGTGTGTGTGTGTGTTACCAGTCGTAGTGTTTGGCTCGAGATTATGCATCTCTAGGTTTAGACCGTGTTGCGTTTGTATACATGTGCACAGAGTTGTGGCCAAAACAGTGGTTTTTGGCCGATTGCAGGACAAATTGATACTGTCGTGAGTGTCACCCGCCGTGCGCCACAGGAACTATTTACCCTACTGATCTTTAAATTTGATTTAAAAAATTTTTATGGGTACCTTTTTTAACGAATTTGGTTTCTTCGTCGAATGTTTTGGTGCACCCTAATTAATTACAGTTGTGCTTTCCTCTCTGTTATCTCGTATACTGTCTAAAAATGTTTCCATACTCGACCGTCTGTGTATTTGCTGTGTGTGTTTCTTGAGCTTCGAGTCTCCTTTTGGCTCCTTCAATTGGAAATAATCTTAGGGCATGCAGGCCCATGCAAGCACGAACATGAGCTCTGTGTGTGAGTGCGATGGAAGATGGCAAGAATTTGGCTAAGTCTGGAACACTGAGTATAAAGAACAAGGAGAGTTTACAAATGAGCCCCTAGCGGGCTTATATAGGGGCGCCGGCAGCTAACCGCACCGGGCCCCGTCACCCCTGCTGAACCCAAATGAGTCAACAGGGAGAATACACTACATACACCACGAGAGTAACAAAAGTGGTCTCCTCGAGGCACCGGAACAACTCTCCGAGTGCCCGGGTCTCGACCACCGAGAAAATATGAGCAGTGCCAAAACATCTCAGAATCAACGTCCAGACATCACAGACGGCTTTCCGAACATGGGAAGCCCCACAGTAGCCATCAGGTCTCCTCGTCGCACCGGTACAGTCAACCGGGTGCGTGGGTCTGAACCCACCGAGAAAACTCTCTACCTCCTGACAAGCCCACATGGCTGCTGGAACGCATTGACCGCGTCTCACCGGCGCTGTCGTAGGTGCTGGAGAAGTCTTGGTGCAGTCCGGAGGCCCGTCGTGTCGTAACGCCCTCCTCTGCTATATACCCCAAATGTGGGTATATCGGTAAACTAGCAGTGTCGGTCGTGACGGGTGGAAGCCACACAAACCAACACTCCCCCTGGCTGACATAGCCGTCCACGCTAGAACGAATGAGCGAAGGCATGGAACAAGAATACATGACAAGCCATAACATGCATGAGTCAACTCGCACAAATACACACACACACACACTCGTCTGCTATCCATGTAGGGTCTCCCTAGACACTGGCACAGCCCACCAAGTGTCTGGGTCTTGACCATGAGAGGAGTGATGCACATGCACAGAAACGAGTGTAATACACATCATACACATGTCAAAGGACAAGATGGTCTCCTCGTGACACTGGCGGTACCAGGGTTCGGGTCTCGACCACTACGAGCAATCCAACTCAATAATATCATCATCCAAACACAGGATCAAGGAAGGATCTCCTCGTAACACGGGTGCAACGCACCACGTGTCTGGGTCTCGACCAACAGCTCGCATGCACATGCCACACACAGTAAAACGACACACTAAGACACACGATCACATGGTCTCCTCGTGACACTGGTGCAATGCACCAAGTGTCCGGGTCTCGACCAACAGTATGCTACCATCTATATGCAGCTGTGCAGGCACGTAGCATGAGGCACATGCGGGATGCTGTAGATTCTCACAACAGAGCATGGACCTCGCCATGCATCTCCCATGGCATCGCGTTAGGTCGAGGTCCACACAACACTCCCCCTGGGTAGATGAACCTGGCAGCGATGTCCTCGATGGAGATGTTGATGCCGTAGCTGAACAGATCCTGGGCGATGAGTCATGTGGTGTATCCATCATGTAGAGACAACTCCCCCTGTCACCTGCGAGTCCACTCCCTCCCTCAAAGACGAAGTGGTGTCTCCGGCTACAACTCCTCACCTGAATCTGCATCACCTGGGGTATACCAGTCCTCGCGTGACTGCCAAGGGTCCCAACTCATATACTCTCCTGCCACCGCACTGCCGCGATGCATCTGTGTGCACCGGAGGAATGGGAATGGGCGAGTAGCATGCGTGCGTGGATGAAGTGGTGGAGCTGGCCTCCGATACGGGATAGCACACCCTAAGACACAAGGGTGTACTGCCAAAAGAGGAGAGCTGGAGTGACGAACCGGATCACTACTCAAGGATGAAGATAAAGATGGGACAGGTGAGTCGGGTGGATGAAGGTGCGTGACGGCAGCAGAAGAGGAAGGAAGAGCGATGATGGGGTCGACAGGAGCCAGGATGGCGGAAGCCGAAGGCACGCTCACCTCTCCTATGACAGTGTCTCCAACAGACGTCATACTCGGAGCTCGTACAAGATCATCCCCGGGTATAGGTGTGCCAGATACTGCTGGCGGAAGGCTCGTGCCGGTAGCAGTGATGTTGCTCTCCTCTGAGAATCGCTCACGCGCTGCCATCATCTCNAGACACAAGGGTGTACTGCCAGAAGAGGAGAGCTGGAGTGACGAACCGGATCACCACTCGTGGATGAAGATGAAGATGGGGCAGGTGAGTCGGGTGGATGAAGGTGCGTGACGGCAGCAGAAGAGGAAGGAAGAGCGATGATGGGGTCGACAGGAGCCAGGATGGCGGAAGCCGAAGGCACGCTCACCTCTCCTATGACAGTGTCTCCAACAGACGTCATACTCGGAGCTCGTACAAGATCATCCTCGGGTATAGGTGTGCCAGATGTTGCTAGCGGAAGGCTCCTGCCGGTAGCAGTGATGCTGCTCTCCTCTGAGAATCGCTCACGCGCTGCCATCATCTCTCGCTGAAGCATGACTACATGCTCCTGCAGATCAGCATAATCTGCCTCGGACATGTCGAGGTGGCCTATGTCGACCTGGTGTAGGATAAACTCTGCCTCACTGGATACTGCACATGCAGACTGCACAACTCGTGAGTACTGCGCCATCTGCATATCTGCTGTTGAAGACGATGGAACTGGTGCTGTTGCATCCTCCTAGGGGTCAACTAAGCTCGCAATCTGCTGAGACGCTGGAACATCGTATGCAGCTGCAGGTGTCTCATCCACATCATAACGCGTGTCTGTCAGACGAGGAGTGAGCGGCCACATGCCAAGAGAGAAGCAGAAGGATGAGTCGTCAGAGTCCGTGGAGCATGTAGAAATGTCGTCCGTGCAAGTACTGCCACTCTCAATGTCCATGTGATCAGCTAGGTCACCAACAGGTGAACACGAAGGGGCAGAACTCAGCTCCAGCTGACGAGGTGACTCCATCTACGTGTAGGGATCTGCACCACTGTCCTCAACTGCCGCCGTAGTGGACATAGGTGTACAGGGTTCCAGCTCAACAATGTTCGTCAAGGCGGCCAACAAGCGCAGCTGGCGCTCACGCACTCTCGCCGGGAACGCTGGTCGCTACCAATTGTTTGATGATGGAGTAAGGAATATCATCTGACTCCATCATGTATGTCACTACTCCGTCGTGGGTACGGGAACCCGAAGACTGTGGGAACATGGACGACTCCTCACGCTGAAGCTGGTCCTCATGTACCGCAGATGAGACAGTGGAGCCTGTTGTGTCTGCTGCAGCATATGTCCCAGCGATGTCTCTCAGAAGTGCTGCTCTCAAGAATGCCTCAACCTCCAAAAGACCAACCGGCCGACTCTGCTCATGCACTGTGACTGCTATCGTACTGGTGTGAATCACGTGTGCCAACGCCCCCGGAGATCCGTGTGGGGCATCCCGATCCGCACAAGACTGCTGTGCCACCACCAGGCCGCTACTGGTCGTAGTCGCGAGTGGCATCGCCAAGGCACGCGGGACCTACATTCCTCCAGATGCAACCTCCTGCTGCAGAATGTCCAGCTGCTGCCCCAGCGTAGATGTCGACCTCAATGACATGCACGTCCCAAGTACCCCAACATCCGTCAGACTGGTGTGAGTCTGCTGCACGCTCTCCCCCAAAAGTATGATGGATGCATCTCGATCCGCACGAGACTCCTATGCCACCCCTGGACCTCCAGTGATCAGCCGCGAGTGGCACCGTCCAAGGACGCGGTGTCTGCGGTCCTCCTGATGTCACCTGCTGCTGTGGAAGATCTGGATCCAACCTGGAGGATGAAAAGCAACTCTCAACCATGAACGCCATGTCGGGGTCAGAGTCCACGCCATGTGATGTCTCGGTATCATCTGAATCTGCCTTAGCCGAAGTTCGGGCAGCACGGCCCGGCACGAGTGCAAATCCTGTCGCTACGGTCACATCAGGCAATGCGCGGTGACCACACTCCCCCTCGACAGGTACAACAACGGAGGCCGAGGAGGTGGAGGATGTATCAACACCGACGCAAGCACACCGTGCGGAGCACTCACGCCGACGTCACAGAGTCACTCGACTGGAACGACTGCATGGAGGTATGTCATCGCGAGATGGCGTCGTGGTCGTAGAGTGAAGGATCGACAGGATGGTTGCAGCCTGGGACTCGCTGGCAGGTGGAGCTGAAGGTACACCATCCGATGAGGAAGGAGGAGAGGGTGGAGGAGATGTGATCGAAGAGGCCGTCGACAAACGAGTAGCAGAAGCACACTCAGTGACAACTAGGTCACAAAGCCGCTGCACTGTCTGCCGGAGGCCGTGGATCTCAGCGAATATGCTCGCCAGAGGTCCAACTAGGGGATCTACCAAGGCCGGCAGATCCATGTGCTGTGGAGGACGCATGCTCGGACGAGGCTGTAGCCAAGGTGGATGCCAGCCGGGAGGGCACGTCCAACAGCGACGCCAACCATGACGTCCATAACCACGGTAGTAGCAGGCGAACGCACAGGGCGCCTGCTCAGATATCCGCGCACTCATCTCGTGTGCTGGATGATGGATAGGTACCGAGGGCACCTACTCCCGGTGGTAAACACCAAGCCACGGGAGAGAATGGGGCCAGTAGGTGCTATCACTCTTGGAGATCATGGCGTCCGGGTCAGCAAACGTGACCAGACGGGACGAGTTGCACTACCGCAGCACGCCCGGGGACTAGAGTCTGACAAACTGCGGCCACTAATGCTGCTGCCACTAATAGAGCAAAGACGGCTCCAAGACAAGAAGGGGTGGCGGCTGCAAGTGTGGCTGCTGCTCCAAGATGTAAGCGATCCAGCCCTCGGAGATGGACAGACTCAAATCCGGCGTCGATCACTCGGAGTACATTACGCGCACCAATCCACGGGCCCCAGGGAGACGCCGGTCCGCAACACGTGTCGAAGTGGAGATCGCTGCCGACGACAGTCTGCTGTCGGCTCTGAAGGCGAAAGTGCAAGTTCTCGCGCAGCCGCCGCACTAAGTAGTCGTCGACACTCCACCGCCTGATGCTGCTATTGCAGCTATGAAGCTGCGGCTACTGCGGCGGTGGTAGTTGGAAGAGTACCTTTTTCTTTGTGTCGTGTTTCACTAGCCGTGAGGCTCCCCCTTTTTTTTTTCTTCTCTTTCTTGCCCTCGGCCACCCCCTCCTTTTTTTTTCTCTCTTTTCAATCTTTTTCAGGCGTACCCCTTTTTGTAGTTTTTGTTTCTCGCCCCCCCCTTTTTCTCGATTGCCCCTCAGGTGGGCGAACAGAGAAAATAAGGAAGGAGGGGGGGGCGTCCGGCCTGTCCGGCCCTCCCACCCGTACAAGCTTGCTCGCTCGCTCGCTGAGCGAGCGAGTGAGCGAGTGAGCGAGTGGCCGCCGAGAGGGGGGGGTCCGCCCCTCTCCACCGTCGGCCCCTCCGTCGGTTGGCCAATGGGGCCGACGGGCTCCTCCGAGGGGCCCCTCGGAGGGGCAAGACGGGGCCCTCCTAGGGCCCCCTCTAAAGGAGGGGAAGGGGGGGCGAAAGGAGCCGAAGGGCTCTCCCCCCTCGGAGAGGCCCCCTGATGGGGGATGAGGGGGCCCCTCCGAGGGGGCGGGGGACCTCACAGGAGGGCTGCGAGGCCCTCCAGCAGCAGCAGCTGCAGCGGCGGGTGCAGCTGCTGCGATTGCTGCTGCTGCTGTTGCATCCGCCGCTACTGCTGGTACTACTCTGCGCAACAGCTGCTGCTGCTGCTGCTGCTGCTGCTTGATGCTGCCGCCGCTGCTGCTTCTGTTTTTTTTTTTTTCTTTCGCTCAGCACGCTGCTGCTGCTGCTGCTGCTGCGGCTGCTACTACTGCTGCTACTGCTGCTGTTGCTACTGCTGCTGCTAAAGCTACTGCTGCTTCTGCTACTCCTGCGTCACTGCTTGCTGCTACACGCTGCTGCTTGTGCTCGCTGCTGCTGCTCGCTGCTGCCACGGCTGCAAGCTGCTGCTGCGTTGCTGCTGCTCGTGCACACTGCTGCTGCCAACGCGTGCTTCTGCTGCTGCTACTGCTGCTGCTCTTGCTGCTGCTGCTTCTCACTGCCCCTGTGGCGTTTGTTGGTTTTTGCAATCATTGTGCTCTATTGTGTCCTCCCGGCTTGTGTACATCGGCGTGCAGATGATTGATGGCAGACTCGACGCTGATGGAGTGTCGTCCGGTGGAGCCGACACACGCTGAGGTCTTCTCCCAGTTCGCTGGAGCCCCCTCTCTCCGACGACGTGTTCAGCTCCATCGGCAGGCCTCCTCGGCGGTCGCGCTGCCGGCAGTCACTGCCACCGCAGTCGCTGTCTGCATGCTTCCAGCGCGTACTGTCGTGCCTGCGTCGTCATGCGCTGCCTAGGGTCCCAGTTGCATGTTGCATGGCCCTGATTGGCAGCATAAACCATCGTGGACACTGCCTGGGTTCAGGCTGCCATAACTCCTCGCTACTATTTTTCTAGCAGATTCTGACCGCATGGCTGCGTTCGCAGCGTCGGTATTATGGTATGATCCAGTTTTCAGGCAAAACGGACGACGCCCGGGTTTTGGGCTGTCGGCCGTCTGGCAGGCCTCACCGAGAAAACCTGCCAGCCTGAAACTAGCTATTTTCTGATTGGCTGATGAACTGAGTAACAAGCTCTACAATGCTGGGGGGGGGCTAGAACTTGGAGGGGTCCCCCATTGCTGTTTATTCTTCATTGCTAATCAGTTACTATCAGTTTTCAGCTGCTTTCTGGTGCTAACACTGGCGCGCGCACTTTTGAGTAACAAACCCAGAGCTTCCAGACTTAGATTCTAGAGCAGCAGACTGAGGGGGCAGCTGACTTAAGCAACGAGCGTGGAAGCCCGCACGCTGCATCAACAACGCAGCTGCCCCAACCTGCTGCCTAGTTTCTTTCTTGGTATTAGAGCCAGAGCGTAGCAGCAGCAGCAGCTGACTGACGTACAGGTGCCAGACAACGCCGGTGGACTCCCATATGCGCCAGTGCATGGGAAATGCTGCCGGATTTTTTCCAGCAGCATTGACCCGCCTGATGGCGGCGTCAAATTTTTTCCCACGGCCACTGGGCCAGGGGAAATGCTGCCGGATTTTTTCCGGCAGCACTGACCCCCACACTGGACGCAAGGGAGTGAGCGGCCGACCACGCCAGGCCCCTGCTGACGACGGCGCAAGGCCGCGACGTCCTCAGGTGAGACTTAACGCAGCAGCCAGCAGCAGCAGCAGCAGCTTGCCACGGCAATGAGCAGTGGCAGTAGCGGCCAGCAGCAGTAGCAGATAGCAGCGGCTGGCAGCAGCAGCAGCTCGTAGCAGCAGCACCCCGCAGCAGTAGCAGCCGGCAGCACCAGCAGCTGTTGCGAGCAGCAGCCTGCAGTAGCAGCCGCTCGCAACAGCAGCAACAGGCGGCAGCAGCAGCAGCCGGCTGCAGTAGCTCACAGCAGCTGCAGTTGCAGCAGCTCGCAGCAGTAGCTGCTGTAGCTGCGAGCAGCTAGCTGCTTGCAGCGAGCAGCGAGCAGCCAGTTGCTCGCTGCGAGCAGCCAGTTGCTCGCTGCGAGCAGCCAGCTGCTCGCAGCGAGCAGCGAGCAGCCAGCTGCTCGCAGCGAGCAACGAGCAGCCAGCTGCTCGCTCCTCGCTCCACACAGCGAGCAAGCAAAACCGAAAAAAAGGCCAAAAAAACGGGGACCTACCCCCCCCGATCTGTCCCTTTGTTAAGGAGCAGCAGCAGCAGCAGCCGCTGTAGCAGCAGCAGCAGCAGCAGTAGCAGCAGCAGCAGCTACGGCAACAGTAGCTGCTGCAGCAGCCACAGCAGCAGCAGCAGCAACAGCACGGCAGCAGCAGCAGCAACAGCACAGCAGCAGCAGCAGTAGCAGCAGCAGCAGCAGCTACTGCAGCAGCGACAGCAACAGAAACGGCAACAGTAGCAGCAGCAGCAGCAGCATCAACAGCAGCGGCTGTAGCAACCACTGTTGACGTCAGCAGCTGTCCACTGACGTCACTACTGACGTCATCAACCACATACACAAAAAAAGGGGAAACCAGGAGGACACCAGGGGACTCTACGTGTGCCATCCTTGGCAGACGTCACTCTTGACTTCAGCAGCACACACCCAACACCAAAGGACACAAACAACAAAAAACAAACAAGCCTTTGGACACATCATGGCTGACTCTCACGAGGCGGAGGGGTCCTCCTCTGCGGGGGGGACCCCTACGTCCCCTTTCTTGCGGCACCTACAGCTGCAAGAGCTGCAGCAGCAGCAGCAGTAGCAGCAGCAGCAGTAGCAACAGCAGCAGCCGCAGCAGCAGTAGTAGCAACAGCAGCAACAGCAGCAGCAGCAGCAGCGGCGGCAGCCGCACCAACGGCAGCAGATACAACAGCCGCACCAGTCGCCGCAGTAGCAACAGCGGCTGCAACAGCAGCAGCAGCAGCCGCTACACCAGCAGCAGCAGTAGCAACCGTTGCAGTAGCAGCAGTAGCAACAACAGCAGCGGCTGCCACTGCAGTAGCAACAGCAGCAGCATCGGCAGCAGCAGCGGCAGCAGCAGCAGCAGCCGCTGGAGCCCCAACAGCCCCCTGGTGTCGTCAGTGACGACCCTGATCCCATCGTGGCTCTTCAGCACCAGCTCGCTGCCTTGACGCAGGAGCTTGCTGCGCTACAGCCACCAGCCTCCCAGCCTGCCACCAGTGTGCTGCCATCATTTGTCCCTCCAGGACACGCTTGCCCGGCTGTGTCAGCTGCCATGTATTTCCTGGCAAAGCAGCAGACTCAGCGCCAGCGGCAGACAGTAACATCCGTCCTTGGCCCCACTCTGGGTGCCGGCCACAGGCAGAAGGACTTTGAGACGCCGCCACCGCCGCTTCAGGCCGGCGAGCAGTTCCAAAGCTGGGAACTCAGCTTCCGGATCTGGGCCCAAGGTGAGGGTCTCTGGATGTACTACACCCTCCCTTATGACTCCACCCAGGCCGACAAGCTATATGACGTTGGTCGCGCCATTCGTGCCTTAGTCCTAGTCGCTCCTCCGGCGTCCCGGCTGGCCCTCGAGCCTTTCCTTGGCGACTTCACCACTGACATCCCTCCAGACCCTGCCGCCGCCTGGCATGTCCTCACCAGGCCCCATCGCCTATCCAACGACGCTGAGATTAGTCGCTTGCTCTGGGAATTCAACTCCCTACACATGGGGGAGACCAAGACAGTCACTGCCTACTGGCAGAGGGCAGAGGACATCCTTCGACGTCTCGGCACATCCGCTCCGCCCCCTCCGTCCGCGCTTCTCACCATCAAGCGCGGCGCCACCAGCGCGTACGCGGACGTCTTCGTGCACTACCCCCACGACGTCCTCTCCACCATGGCGGCCCAAGGCACCCTCATGCCCTGGGCGTACGAGCTCTTCCTCCGTGTTGAGGAAGCTCGACAGGAGTCCCAGCTCCATCGCATGGAGGCACTTACATCCCCTGCCGTCGTCTCTCCTGCCGGTGCCTCCCTCCCCGTCGCTTCACCTGCCGTTACATCCGTGGCCGTCGCCTCCCCCGCCGCAGCTACCTTGTCGACGTAAAAAACGAAGAAGAAGCGCAAAAACAAGAAAGGCAAGGGTCCGTCGCAACAGCAGCAGCAGCAGTCGTCGACCGGATCCAGCGGTGGTGGCGCAGTCTGCCATAACTACAGTCGGCCTGGACACGGGTGGTACACATGCCCTCTGCCGACGGACGAGGCCCGCGTCATCGCCACCCTGCGGCGCCAGCGGGAGCACCGTCTCGCCTGTGCCGCCGTCGCTACTACTGACACTCCGACCTCGTCCAGCAGCTCGGCCGCTCCGACAGTTTCGCCTGTTCTGCAGACGCCCCCGCAGCAGCAGTACTACTCCCAGCCATCGGCGCTTCCGTTTCCTTCGCCGGCCCAGTCCCCATACTACCCGGGCTCCAGCGTTGTGACTCCGTACTCAGCCTACACTCCCGGGTCATCCTCCCGTGAGCGTCAGCTGGAGGAGTACATCGCGCTCCAGCTTGGCCTGCCTCGCCCTCCTCCCCAGGGAAGTGCGAGTTGCGTTACTTCTTGCCCTCCTGCACAACCCTGCATGACTGAGTCTGAGCTGCGGTCCTTTCCCGTCTCTTCATCTTTCTCGTCGTCTTTTGTGGTCTCTTCCACCCCACTCCTTGACGACATTGCGTGGCTTGACGATTGGCAGTCTCGTTTCTTGCCCCCTTCTACCGCGTCCGCGTCCCTTGCTTGCTGTCATGTGACCGTCAGCGATCTGGCGACCCCTGTCCAGGACCCTGCTGAGACCTAGATCATCAACTCCGGGGCCACGCATCACATGACGGCCTCTTGCGGGGCCTTCAGTATGCTTGGCCTTGTCGCCGATGTCTCCGGTGTCCGATCGGGCTCCGGACAGGTGTTATCGGTCCGTGGTGTTGGTGTGGTTCGTTTCCGTGGTCCTGCCGGTGACGTCTTTCTGACTGATGTTCTCTTCGTCCCTGGTCTCGAGCTCAGCCTCCTTTCCGTGACTGCCCTTGACCGCATGAGCATGGACGTTGTGCACTCGCGTGGTGTTGGCACTCTGTCGTTGCGTCCGTCTGGTCTTGTCATCCTGCATGCCACCGCCCGTGGAAACCTGTGGTATGTCCCTCGCCTCCTCTCTTCCTCTCCCATCTCTGCCTCGTCTGCCGCCACAGGCCATGTTTTCGTGACCAGTACGCTTTCTCCTCAGCACACCCGCCTCTTGCACCGCCGCCTTTGTCACGTCCATTCCGCCGCCATAGACAGCATGCTCCACACCCAACCGGCCAAGGGCCTTGACCCAGAGACCTTCCCTCTCCCGTGCCCCACTGAGTGCATTGATTGCGCTCAGGGGAAGATGCATCGATCCACGTACCCATTGTCTTCCTCCCGTGCGTCCGCCCCACTCGACCTGGTCCACTTGGACGTCATGGGCCCTCTCCCCACCGTGTCCGTCGGGGAACACGGCCGCTATGTCCTCACCCTCACAGACGACTATTTCTGATACCGCTGGGTCTTTTGCCTCCGGCAGAAGAGCGATGTCGCTCGGGCCGTTCAAGACTGGCTCGTCCTTACTGAACGCGAGTGTGGCCGCCCTCTTCGCCGCTTTCGCTCTGATCGCGGTGGCGAGTACATGGGCGAGGCCACGGCCTTTCTCGCCTCCCACGGCATCAACCATGAGACGTCTGCGCCCTACACACCCGCCCAGAACGGCGTCTCCGAGCGCTGGAACCGCACCATGGCCGACGCCGTCCGCACCATGCGCGTTGAGTCCGGTCTGTCCGATGGCTTCTATTTTGAGGCCGTAGCCTACATGACCTGGGTATGGAACCGGNGACGACTATTCCCGCTACCGCTGGGTCTTCTGCCTCCGGCAGAAGAGCGATGTCGCTCGGGCCGTTCAAGACTGGCTCGTCCTTGCCGAACGCGAGTGTGGCCGCCCTCTTCGCCGCTTTCGCTCTGATCGCGGTGGCGAGTACATGGGCGAGGCCACGGCCTTTCTCGCCTCCCACGGCATCAACCATGAGACGTCTGCGCCCTACACACCCGCCCAGAACGGCGTCTCCGAGCGCTGGAACCGCACCATGGCCGACGCCGTCCGCACCATGCGCGTTGAGTCCGGTCTGTCCGATGGCTTCTATTTTGAGGCCGTAGCCTACATGACCTGGGTATGGAACCGGATTCCCCACGGTCCTCTTTCCCGCCAGTCCACACCCTACCAGCACTGGTGCGGTCGACGCGCGGACCTCCGCCCCGCTCGCGTCTAGGGCTGCGTCGCCATTGTATGGCTGCCCGCCCCACAGCAGGGCAGCAAACTCGCCCCGCGCGGCCGCCCCTGCACCTTCCTCGGTGTGTCCCATCAGTCTAAGGCCTGGCGGTTCTGGGACCTGTCCCGGCACTGCATCGGTGAGTCCCGCGATGCCCTCTTCTTTGAGGACCTATTTCCCCACGACCTCATCCGCTCCGGCTCATCCGTGTCCCTCCCGTCGCATGGGGGAGTGGTAAGTCCGTCCTCCGTCCTGTCGCTTCCAGGTGACACAACACTCCGTCCCTCGGAGCCAGAAGCGCCGGTTGCGTCCGCTGGCCCCTCCGGACCAGCAGCCCCAGTCACGTCAGCTGGCCCCTCCGGGCCAGCAGCGCCGGTTGCGTCCGATGGCCCCTCCGGACCAGCAGCCCCAGTCACGTCCGCTGGCCCCTCCGGGCCAGCAGCCCCAGTCACGTCCGCTGGCCCCTCCAGGCCAGCAGCACTAGTTGCGTCCGCTGGCCCCTCCGGACCAGCAGCCCCAGTCACGTCCGCTAGCCCCTCCGGGCCAGCAGCCCCAGTCACGTCCGCTGGCCCCTCCGGGCCAGCAGCGCCGACCATGTCCGCTGGCCCCTCCGGGCCAGCAGCGTCGGTCGCGTCCGCTGGCCCCTCCGAGCCAGCAGCCCCAGTCACGTCCGCTGGCCCCTCCGAGCCAGCTGCACCGGTTGCGTCCGCTGGCCCCTCCGAACCAGCAGCCCGCGTCACGTCTGCTAGCCCCTCCGGGCCAGCAGCCCCAGTCACATTCGCTGGCCCCTCCGGGCCAGGAGCGCCGACCATGTCCGCTGGCCCCTCCGGGCCAGTAGCGCCGGTCGCGTCCGCTGGCCCCTCCGGGCTAGCAGCCCCAGTCGCGTCCGCTGGCCCCTCTGGGCTAGCAGCGCCGGTCGCGTTTGCTGGCCCCTCTGGACCAGCAGCCCCAGTCGCATCCGCTGGCTCCTCTGCGCCAGACGTCGCCTCCGCCTCCGTTGGCCTGTCAGATGCGGTGACATCTCCTGCCCGGTCGTGCTACACTCGTGGCCCAGGCGGCAGCCTCCGACCTCGGCCGACAGTGCAGACCGTCGCACCGCGTCCTGTGGCGCCTCGACCTCCTGTGGTTCCACATGTCTCCTCCACTCCCTCGGTCGTGAGTGGGGACCCTGGCACGAAGGCTCTCGGCCTGACCACCTCGACCATCATCTCCGACCTTCACCAAGGCTCTGCACTGGGCTATGCCATGCTTCATCACGAGCATCGACATGTTGTCATGGCTGCACTCGCCCGCATCCCACCTGGAGCTCGTGATGCGCATGCCCTCTCCGTCCGGTCCACAGTACGCCCGGAGGACCCAGCCACCCTACGTGAGGTCGAGCCTCTTCTGAGGCCGCACATTGGGATGCCGCCTGTGCCGAGGAGCTTGCTGCTATCCGGCAGCACCACGTGTACGACCTCGTTGATCTCCGTCCAGGTCAAAAGGCCATTGGCGCCAAGCGGGTCCTTCGGCGCAAGTGGAAGCCTGACGGGTCCTTGGACAAGTACAAGGCCCGCCTCACAGTAAAGGGGTTTGCTCAGGTCCCTGGAGTCGATTACGACCAGATCTTCGCCCTTGTCGGTCGGTTCTCCACTAGCCGAGCGCTCTTCAGCCTGGTTGCCCAGCATGGGTGGGAGCTGCATCAGATGGACGTGAGCAACGCATTCCTCCATGGCTCACTGGAGGGTGAGGAGCTCTACATGGTGCAGCCCCCAGGGTTTGTCAACGGTACTGGGAGAGTCTGGCGGCTGCGGAAGACCCTCTATGGTCTGAAGCAGTCGCCTTGGTGCTGGAACCAGGAGATCAGCAGCACACTTCTCCGTGGCGGCCTCCAGCGCAGCACCGCTGACCTCGCACTCTTTCTCAGCCCACGAGGTCAGACCTTTGCCGCAGTTCTGGTATACGTTGACGATCTCCTCATTGCGTTGCCAGACACGGCCGCCATCCAGCGTGTCAAGGACTTGCTGCACGCCGCCTACCAGATGAAGGATCTCGGGTATGTCCAAGTCTTCTTGGGCATGGAGCTCGAGCGTGATACCTCTCAGGGCATCCTACACGTCCACCAGGCTGCCAATGTGCAGACCCTGTCAGCTCGCTTCGCCGAGGACCTGCCCCTCGTGTCCATCGCATCCTCACCCATGTCGCCCGACGGCCAAGTGAAGCTGAAAAGTCCCGATCCAGCTGTTGTGGGGGAGCCACTTGATGTGACCAAGTATCTGCGGATCATCGGGTCACTGATGTTCCTGGCGACGACGACGCGTCCAGACATCGCGTTCGCCGTCAACCTCTTGGCCCAGTTTTCTCAGGATCCGCGTCACCTCCACTACGAGGCCGCAATCCGAGTGCTGCGCTATGTCGTCTCGACCCCTCGGCGAGGTCTCATGTTCCGTCGCCAGCCGTCCGTCGTCGCAGTGGGCTACACCGACAGCAACAAGGCGGGCAGTCCAGACGGTAAGAGTCGCACAGGCTGGATCTTCCTGATCGGTGGCACAGTTGTGTCCTGGCACAGTGGCAAGCAGGGGTGCTTTGCACGCAGCACTGCTGAGGCTGAGTACGTGGCACTTGGCTCAGGCGCGTATGAGAGTGTGTGGTTGCGTCGTCTGTTGTCCGAGTTGCGTCAGTCTGTCGCATCCATCACCCTGCATTGTGACAATGAGAGTGCCATGGCCATTGCAGACAATGACGGTGTGCATCACACTCGCACAAAGCACATTAGTGTTGAGTCTCACTATGTGCGTTCGTTGTTGCACGACGGCAGCATCAGCATCGTGTGGGTTGAGACAGCACGGCAGCTGGCTGACTTCCTGACCAAGGCACTGAAGCGGGACTCGTTTAAGAAGGCTATGAGTTCAGTCGGCGTGCGTCCGTGACTTGCTTTCTTTGTCTCTGACTGCACTTCTGCATGTCCTGGGGGAGTCTGTGTGTTGACCGTGTCTCTGCCCGCCCATGTGCACTACGCCTGTGAGTCATGGGGGAGTGTTGGTTTTTGCGCTCATTGTGCTCTGTTGTGTCCTCCCGGCTTGTGTATATCGGCGTGCAGATGACTGACGACGAGACTCGACGCTGATGGAGTGTCGTCCGGAGGAGCCGACGTACGCTGAGGTCTTCTCGCAGTTCGCTGGAGCCCCCTCTCTTCGGCGACGTGTTCAGCTCCATCGGCAGTCCTCCTCGGCAGTCGCGCTGCAGGCAGTCACTGCCACCGCAGTCGCTGTCTGCATGCGTCCAGCGCGTACTGTCGTGCCTGCGTCGTCATGCACTGCCTAGGGTTCCAGTTGCATGTTGCATGGCCCTGATTGGCAGCATAAACCATCGTGGGCACTGCCTGGGTTCAGGCTACCATAACTCCTCGCTACTATTTTTCTAGCAGATTCTGACCGCACAGCTGCGTTTGCAGCATCGGTATTATAGTATGGTCCAGTTTTCAGGCAAAACGGACGACGCCCGGGTTTTGGGCTGTCGGCCGTCTGGCAGGCCTCACCGAGAAAACCTGCCAGCCTGAAACTAGCTGTTTTCTGATTGGTTGATGAACTGAGTAACAAGCTCTACAGAGCTGGGGGGGGGGGGGGGCTAGGACTTGGAGGGGTCCCCCATTGATGTTTATTCTTCATTGCTAATCAGTTACTATCAGTTTTCAGCTGCTTTCTGGCGCTAACACTGGTGCGCACACTTCTGAGTAACAAACCTAGAGCTTCCAGACTTAGATTCTAGAGCAGCAGAATGAGGGGGCAGCTGACTTAAGCAACAAGCGTGGAAGCCCGCACGCTGCATCAACAACGCAGCTGCCCCAACCTGCTGCCTAGTTTCTTTCTGCGTTCACGTGCAGTCGCTTCGCGCTCCCTCACGCTGCTGCCGGCGTGGCGCCACGTGGCGTGTTCTCTTAGCGTTCCGCCTACTGCTGCTGCTTCTGCTGCTCACACGCCCCCCCTGCGCTCTGATACCAAATTGGAAATAATTTTAGGGCATGCAGGCCCATGCAAGCACGAACATGAGCTCTGTGTGTGAGTGCGATACAAGACGGCAAGAATTTGGCTAAGTCTGGAACGCTGAATATAAAGAACAAGAAGAGTTTACAAATGAGCCCCTAGCGGGCTTGTATAGGGGCGCCGACAGCTAACCGCACCGGGCCCCGTCACCCCTGCTAAACCCAAATGAGTCAACAGGGAGAACACAGTGCATACACCACGAGAGTAACAAAGGTGGTCTCCTCGAGGCACAGGAACAACTCTCCGAGTGCCCGGGTCTCGACCACCGAGAAAATATGAGCAGTGCCAAAACATCTCGGAATCAACGTCCAGATGTCACAGACGGCTTTCCGAACATCATAAGCCCCACAATAGCCATCGGGTCTCCTCGTCGTATCGGTACAGTCAACCGGGTGCGCGGGTCTGAACCCACCGAGAAAACTTTCCTACTGTTGTGATGTTGTCAGTCATACACAGTTGTACAGTTGGTTGTGACCACTCGGCCGTGTCCATGCTCGTGCAGATCCTTGAGGCGGACCCAGCTGGAGACAGAGTTTCCTGAGGTGATGCTCTACCCGCTGGAGGCAGCCTGGCAGCCTACCCAGTGTACCAGAGGGCTCCCACAGCCCACGGACTACGTTTGGAGGTCTTCAGGATTTTCTCGGTGGACAGCCCTGCCAGGCTGATTTACATGTTTGTTTTCTTACACTCTCCGACTGTTCCCGGACGTAGGCGTGTGACCAGTCGTTGTGTCTGTCTTTTCGTCGTGCATCCGTAGGATCAGACGGCGCTCCGTTTGGATGCTTGTGCGCAGAATTATGGCCAAAACAGTGGTTTTGGGCCGGTTCAGGTTTGACAGGCACCGCCGTGTGCACCACCCGCGGTGAGCCACGGCGGCTATTTATGCTGTGGACCTGTCATTTGTTATCTCTCTCTGCATTTACTTCAGTTGAAGCTTGAGATACAAGTGCACGTGTCTCTCCCTACCCTTGCTGTCCCTTGCATGACCTGTGTGTCAACCAGCCAGACC
>SZWC01001444.1:45732-64350 GCA_023375785.1 Penium margaritaceum
GAGAGAGAGAGAGAGAGAGAGGAAGGGTGGGGGGAGAAAGAAACAGATACAGATGGTAAGAAGTGAGAACAATCTGTGGGTCATTGCAGGTCCACCTCTACAAACCCACAAGCACCTACTAGCCTCAATCCTTCAACACCTCTGCAGTTCAGCACAGTACCTTGCTGCATGGCTTGTTGGGGTGGTGGTGGTTGCTGCTGCTGCGGTGGTGGAGGTGGTGCAGTGATGGCAAGCGGAGGACCAGCACCAGTCTTTTCCAGCGAGCGATATTGCAGTCTCACGCTCTCACCCGTGTCCAGCGTACGCACTAGGTACCTGCCAGGACCAATGCAACAGTTCCCAGGGATGTCTCCAAGGCCCAGTAGTTCATGTGCCCTTGTGCTCCTCATGCAGAATGCACGAAAAAACCAGTGGTTGTAGGCACGGCTCTAGGGCAAGAGAAAGTGTAAAGCAAGAAACTCCAGCATGAAAGCCGGGAAATGCAACAAATCACCCCCGTCCAAGTCTCCTACTTTCATTTCAAACCAATGACCAGTGGCGACCTGAAAGATGGGCCGGCATGCAGGATTAGAGTACCTGCTCCTCAAAGCAAACGTACAAAAACTGCCTTGACATCACAATTTGACCTTCCCTCCTCACAACCTCTCTGCCCCTTCCCATTCCTTTGCCTGCTTGAACTGATTTGCCCTGCCATGACCTGCAGTGCCCAGGGTGTGCAAGAAATGGAAACAATCTGTCCTGCCCATGTAAGCTGTGCCTACACCCATCTGTTCAACCACTGCGAGGTGATGACGGCTTTCAAGCGACAACACACACCATCCATTCAAGCACTGCGAGGTGATGATGGCTATCAAGCGACAACACACACCATCCATTCAAGCACTGCGAGGTGATGATGGCTATCAAGCGACAACACACACCATCCATTCAAGCACTGAGAGGTGATGATGCCTATCAAGCGACAACACACACCATCCATTCAAGCACTGCGAGGTGATGATGCCTATCAATCAACACCACACACCATCCATTCAACCACTGCGAGGTGATGAAGGCTATCAAGCGATAACACACACCATCCATTCAAGCACTGCGAGGTGATTATGGCTATCAAGCGACACCACGCACCATCCGTTCAAGCACTGCGAGGTGATGATGGCTTCTCGCCCAACAAACTTTTCAGGTGTGCGCTTGTTGCCCTGGAACCCACCCACCACACGCACGGGACACATATACACATGTACACATTGACTGTCGGGAAGGGTACAAGCAAGTTGTAGACACAGAGAGGGAGGGAGAGGGGGAGGGAGAAACCTGGGATGCCATGGGCGGGGAGGGGGTGGGGGGTCTGTAATATGATTGCATTTGAAGTTTAGCAGGGTGCATTCACTGAGAGCGGGGGAGGAAGCATCCGCACATAGTAATGGCACAGTAAGGGAGGCACATTCACAGTCTTCATGTCCAGGGCCACTCCCCCGGCCGGTCCATGCTACCCTCCTCTTCCTCCCATTCCCTCCTCTTCCTTACATTCCCTCCTCTTCCTCCCATTCACTCCTCTTGTATTCCCTTCTCTTCCTCCCATTCACTCCTCTTGTATTCCCTTCTCTTCCTCCCATTCCCAACCCCCCTCCAATCCCCTCCTCCACCCTCTCCCTCCTTCCTCACCTTAATGAGCACGAAGTCGTTGACTGCAAAAGGGAACTGGACACCCTTCGTGCGGCCCATGCCCATGCCCATACCCATGCCCATGCCCATGTGCATGTTCATCATGGCTGCCTCGCTGCCGTCTGGCGAAAATGGCATACCCGTCGCCCAATCCTGTGCCATACACACCCGCGCAGCCAACGCAAACAGTCTCCTCACTGAGATTCAGAAAAAAGGCGGAACCGAAAAAGTCGGCATACACAAAGAAAACCAGCAAACCGGGCTAAACAAGCAGCCGCTGACTGCTCCTGCTCACACCCGAAAAAAAGGGAAACCAAAAAAAAAAACTCAACAGGAGTTTGCCCCTCGGCACACAACAGTGCAAGGCTCATATCAACTGCTGCCAGGCTTCATGCACGACACCTTTCGTCAGCGCCAGCGCCAGTAAGCGCATGGCCCGCTTGACCAGCATGCTCCTCAGATGGATCATGAGGGACAGCCTGGCAAGCACGTGTGCCCCAGGGCCATCCATAGAGGGAGGACCACAGCAGGGACAGTAGTATGTGCTCAGCTGTCGTCTGCACTAGCATTGCAACAAAAGCCAAAGAATTTCCCTCCGAGCCCTTCCCTCCAGACCTGCCTACTCCACAGTCACACTGTCCTACGGAAAGTAAGGGGGTGCAGGAAAGAAGGCCAAGCCTGCTGATAGGTAGGGAAGAAAGGAGCAGCAACAGCTACAGCAAGCACATGGGGGGGGGGACAACGCACCATCCTTATATTGTTGTGCTTTTTGGGAACCCGCAGAGGCCCACCAGGACCTCCAAACTCGTTCTTCACTCCAAAACCCCTCGCAGCCATCTCCTCCTCACGCCGCCTCTTGATTCCCTTGGCTCCTGCTGCCAGCGGCGTGTCCTCTCCCTCCGGACCCCCATCGTGGTCCTCCCCCTCTCCCCACCCCCTTCCCTCAGCACCCTCCGCTGTCTGGGTGCCGGCACCAGCACCTTCAGACCACAAGCCACCGTGTTCCGCTCCCATCTCCCCTCCCACACCGCCCCTCAGGGCGGCGTCTGCCTCTCCTGATGCTCCTTCCGGCGGCGGCTGCCCTCCTGCCGCTGCCCAAGCTGCTGCCGTGGCCGCTGCTGTGGCTGCTGCTGCAGCAGCAGCCTTTGCAGCTGCCTTTGCACCCCTCCTGCTCTGCGTTGCACCACTGCCTCCAAAGTTTTTGTCCTTTTTCAAAGCCGCCACCGCAGCCCGAACGGCTGCAGAGACAGAGCAAGAGAACAGTAGAGAGTTTGATCGCAGAGAGGACAATTAGCAGAGGGGTGTCAACATCTTCTTCCAATAGTTAGGACAATCTCTGGAAGACGAATGGGAGGTCCTGAGACCAACTTGCAGACTGGACGAGGCGGGGTTTGAGAGAGGTGGGAGAGTGAGGATGGAGGGAGAGGGTGGCATACAACAGACGGCAGATCCTGCCCGTGCAATCCACGCAGACACTAATATCAAATGCAGACAAGGGCGGTGGTCGCCTTGTGCCAACCTGGTGCCAAGCCAAGCCAGGTCTGGCCAGGCCAAATCATGCAAAGCCAAGCCCAGCTAAGCCAAGACAGAACAGCCAGCCAGCAGATTGATCCAAAGAAAGTGCGACAGACAGAAGGCAACCCACTTCGTGAAACTGAAGCTCTCGTTTAACGGGGCACAAGACAAGACACTCACCGAGGTTTGGCACGAGACTGGACGTCAGCACCGTCTCTCGACAGAACACGCACAAGTTCTGCAGAAACGCAGCAACAAACCAGCAGAGTCCACGCAGCAAGCCAGCACCCAGCAGCGAGTAGAAAGACGTCAGGAATCAGCAACCAGCAAGTCAGCATGCAGCAGAAGCCATGAGAATTGCAAGGGAAGCTACAGATGTGGGAAAAACAACTGGTGGCAAACCACTGCATAGAGAGAGAAGGGCAAAGCTTTACGGTCCACATGCAGGACCGTTTGCCAGACGTGCAAACATGCAGGCAACATTGTGAAGAGAGAGGCGTTGGGACAGCCAACAGACTCACGGTGTCCATCACACGCCGCAGCGCTCCACTCCCAAACGAATGACCACATGGTCCCACCACCGCATCCTCCAGAAGCTTCCCACTGCAGAACACGTGGAAAGGACGACACCGGGACACAGTTGGAAACGAGGGCTGACCGCACAGTCAATTCGCTTTGACGCTGTTAGGACACCATGTCACAAGTGTCACAACAAAGTGTCAGAAGTGTCACAACAAAGTGTCAGAAGTGTCACAACAAAGTGTCGGAAGTGTCACAACAAAGTGTCAGAAGTGTCACAACAAAGTGTCAGAAGTGTCACAACAAAGTGTCACAAGTGGCTTCACAGTTCGTGTGCTTCTTGCAGGAACAGGCAGCCAATAACTGAGTTTCCAGATACTAGAAATCTGGAGACCCAACTCTAGGTCATAGTGTATGGACACCCTGCCAATGCAGCCTGATGGCTCCAGAGGGATGGACTGAAAGGTATGCTGCAACGTCCCGTGCAGTGAGAGATGAGGGGTCACTCTGCAATGATGAGGGCAGGCAGACGTACGTCATGGGGTCCTTCAGAGAGGCCGCCAGTGAGGAAGGTTCAGGCTTCAGATTGGTGGCCTGCCACAGCACAAAAGAGGATAAAAGCATAACACAGACATGGCACATAAATGATAGGCAAGATGGCAAAACAGCACAGGGTCCAGAGGTTTGAAGGTCCTAAGGTCAATCAGTGATTGGAAAGAAACCATTGACATGTGTCAGACACAGGACAAAGTCCTCTCCTACCCTCAGGCCCGGGGGGGGGGGGGGGGGGGGGGGCTTCCATACACAGCCATCTGTTGAACAGTGGAACATAAACCTGTCAAAGCAAGTCACGGGCCAACCTCCCCATCAGCCCCCTCCGAGTCCACCCAAAGACAACCAATCAACGCCCGGAGGTTTCAGCCTGTCAAATCTGCCCTGGTCAGCCAGCTCACCGTGCCGCATACAACCGAAAACAGCCATGCTTCACAACCACTGTCAGAGCCTCTCAGCCTTTGTCACGCACCATGACAGACTCCTTGATGGAGGTGCGTCCGATGGCGCCGCCTATGGCAGCAGCCGACGCCGCAGCCAGTTCCATGAACACGCGTGCCCTCACAGGAGCCCTCAGCTCCTCAGGGACGCGGTGCCCTGCTGCTGCCATGCCGCGACAGTCAATCAGCGAGTCGTGGCGCGGCATTAGCCGGAAGGACAGGGAGAACCTGCGCACCACATCGCACGCGATACATTTCAAAACATTTGCACCATCATGCAGAAAAAAAGAGGAATGAGAACAAGGCACAAAAAACCAGCACAACATGAAGACCAAGACGAAGGTGCAGGAGGTTCAAAGATCACAATGCTCATCTCACAGCAATAACCTCAAACTGCTGGGTCAACTGTGTCTGCTCCAGCCACTGCTGCTGGTGCAGTCGCTGAAGCTTGTGCGGAACAGAAAAAAACTACCTGCCAGCCTCAGACACAGCTTCAGTGGCAAGCAACAACCGAGGTTGGGCCTCCAACAACACCCCAACGACCCACCTGTGCACGGAGAAGCCTTCGGGGAGAGTCTTGCCAAACCGTGCTGCACCCGCCATATCGTTGTCCATGCCCAGCCCGTTGCTGCTTGGAGGTGCAACCACACGGTACGTCTGTGCGGGGAACTGTCCCGCTGTTGCCCGCCATAGGCACTGCCCCGCAAGCAGCACCATGGAGCCTGGAGGGAGCCCCTGGTCAACGGCCAACCACTGGCCTTGCTCCGTCTTCACCTGCATGAGGACCAGGACAGTTCGAGTCAGCAATTCAAACGTGAAAAAAAGATTGTAAGAAACAACTGTCCTGGTCCTCATGCAGGTAAAGGCGGAAATGTTTGTCAGGCTTTCTCACAAAAATGTAAACATCCCTTTACATTTGTTTCTTACTGAGAACGCTGCTGGGCACAAGGCTCACAGCCAAAAGTGCACGTCACACCAGCATGCCAGCTTGTCTGCCAGGGACTGGTCTCAACCTGCCCTTCCCTGGTCACTTGGCTCCACTTGAGAGCGCCAATTCTGTCACAACTGTGATACCCAGAGGGTATGGAATGCTGTAGAGCTGCGGACTCACCTCGAGACCAGGCGTATCCGAGGAGATGAGCACAAGGAGGCCCTTCTCCACCTCCTCCGCAGCCCCTGCACCACGGCGGCTCTGCCCAGTCCCTGTGGGGGAGAGAGGGTGGCCATCGTCCGGCCATCCCATGGATGCCTGAGGGGAGCGCATCTCGCCGGCCGCACCCGCATAGTGACACGTCAGCGACAGCACGGACGACGACACCTCGCCTGCCGGCAGCGGACAGTCGTCCAGCAGGTTGTCAAAGGCACTGCCCAGTCCGTTCACAGGATATCGCAGGAAGCAGTGAGAATTACTTGTGGTTTCTCGATAGCTGAAGGCTGTTCCCAGAATGCAGCACAACAAGCACAAGAGTGCTATGAGATCAACATCTTGCCTTGTTCCTAAATGGTCCACACAGTCTGTCTTCTGTATGCCACTCGCGTACTCACACACTCACACACTCTGGACTTTTGGGGATGGAGTCACCATTAGCCATCCTGTGAGGACAAAGCCTGGAACAACGAGCTTGCATTGCTTAATGCCACATGGAAATTCTACCAACTCACGAGGACAATGGCGACGATCAGGCATGCTCTGCACAGAACATAACACAAACATAGAGAGAAAAAGCAGCTCCATGGACTGGGAGAAATAGACCCTCAGCTCAGATCAGGTTTCTGGTAACTGTGATGAATCAACGGGGCAGCCGGTTTATGCAGCCAGTCAACACGACAGCCGAGCGACAGGACAAGAGGTTACAACTCATCCGTGAAACAGCCAGGCAACCTGCAGCACATAGCATCACAACAGAGCGGAGCACTCACTCGCCACGGAGGCTCAGGTGACGTGCGATGGCAGCCAGAGCCAGACGCGAGGCCCGCCCCATACTTGAAAAGGCCTGCGGCAGACATGGCGGGCCCTGCCGCTTGTCCTGCCGGCTCCTGCAGCCGCCGTGGACAAAACACAAACGGAACAACGCTCACCACAACGACAACCTTGTAAGGATAGCTTGTGGAAACGTGAGTGACAGCGTCAGCCATCATGACGACAAGCAATCTAACAGAACAGGAGTCATACAACCAATTCCAGACATGTATCTGCATGCATCTTCCCCACCCATAAAAGCGCCACTTCGACGGCTGCTAAAAAAATCACCCTAGTGAAAGAGAAAAGGTGAAGAAAAATGGCATAGAAAATCTTCCGCGCTCACCCTCAAGCTCAGTAGAAAAAGACGTTCGAGAACTTGGAGCAGAAGCTGCCGAGATGAACGGCCCGCCGAAAAAAAAAAAAAAAAGAAGGGAAGGAAAACGTCTCACGCGAAGCTTTCCAGGGGAAAAGAAGACCACTGAACACTTTCCGCTAGAGGCCTGAAGTCGGCTTACCCTCCGCCCCTGACGACGACGATGTCTTTGAACGAGGTGGAGCAGAAGCTGAAGGGCAAAAGAAACAAAACGTGATCCCGCCAGCCAAAGCTTGAAAAAGAACGTGTTGACTCTCTTGAACAAGCCAACGCATGAAGAGCATGAAGATCGGTATAAAGTTCAACGTAGCTCACCCTCCGGCCCGGAAAAAGAAAATGTCCTTGGACGAAGTGGAGCAGAAACTGCCGAGCTTGCTCGCGTCCTTGAAGGCACTGCCGCCGCCTGGGTCCCGTTTCCTCTTGAAGTAGAGAGGAGCCGCGTCGATCGCGCACTGCACGACGGTGGCATCCTGGGGAGTGGGGTCGAGAATCACCACGCCGTGCTTCTTCAACGACAAGCCGACAGTCTCCACGGCCTTCACAAAATTAGCGGAGGGCAAGCCATCGTGTGGCTCGAGATCAGCTAGCTTGACGCGCGGGCACTCGAGTGTGGGGGCCGGCTGCGGGGACGGGGGCATCAGGCCCCCACCTCCTCCTCCCGGTGTCCCCTCATGCGGGTTTGGAGCTTGAGGGAGAGGATACGTGCAGGTGAACGGGACCGTGGTTGAGGGAGGTTCGAGGTGCACTGAGTGGGGGGCCGCATGCTGGTGCTGGTGCTGGTGCTGGTGGTGTTGGTGGTGGTGTTGTTGGTGTTGGTGTTGGTGCTGATGTTGCTGATGGTGAGCTCCCTCGTCTCCTGTCCCGAAGGGAGGCATTCCAGCGTCACCGTGCCTGTCGTCTTCGTTCATGATGGCGTCTGCGCTAACCCTAGAGGTTGGTCAAGCAGGGGGGTCTGACGGATGGCGGGGCCCTAGATCTGCCTTCGCGCGCATGACCAGTCGCAACCGCATCAGCCCTAAACGCCTACGACGTAGTCATCGCCATGGATCATCAGTCGGTTGTCAGGCGAGTGTATCGCAACCAACGGTCAATTGCACGCATGCCTGAGGCCAACGGGAGTAAACCTGGAACCCTGGAAAGAGATGGCTCCATCCAAGGATGATGAAGAAACAGGAAAGGCGATAACACAACTGGTCGGCGAGTGATGGGATATGGCCAAGTGCGAGCTGAAGCAAGCGGACTCGAGAGTGGGGATGGTCGAGCAAGCCGGATGGCTAGGGAGCGAGTGGATGACCTTCCAGTGAGCGAGATAGGAAGGCCTTAGGGTTTCAATCTGCGGCCGAGGATGAGGTGAGAGCCGCATCTGAGCATCGTCATCTGAAGCTTGCCAGGAACGCAGGGCAAGAGGAGCGTGGGAGATGGCTAACATGAGGGCCAATGGCACTGGATCCTATGGCTCGGAGGAAAATGGCTCTGGCCGTCGTCGCGATGACATTCGAAGCGGGTGCTGTCCGCGGCTCATCCTCAGCGGGGACCCATGGGGGCCATGGAAGAGCAAAACCAAGTTGCTTACTCTCGTGAAAACAAATATTCTGAACTCGTTCAAACCATTGTGACGCCAAGCATAACTGCATTGCATGTTGAAAATACTTCAAAGAAGATGTGCCTAAAAGAGTTTTTTTAATTTCTTCCTGTAACTTCCTCCTCAGCGGGAAATTGATTACAAACCCTTCCCGCCAATCGCCCTCCCACGTCCCCCGAGCCACATCCAGCCCGAACCACCCCACCCTTCCCCCAACACATCAAACAGCCGTCGAAAACTCGATGCCCGCCTACCGGCGCAACGGCCCTCTCTGCCGGCGAAGGCATGCGGCCGTCTTGCCGCTAGCGCTCGTATGGACTCTCGAGCAGGCAAGACGACGGACCACACACGTGTTGCTTCGGGTCGGATTCCAACGTCGTCATGGCTGGAGTCTGTCGTTCGAACACCGAACAGAGAATTCGACGTTCAACACCTAAACGGAAAGATAAGCCACTTTGGGCTCTACCTATGCGCCAAGACATGAAGAAGACATAACATTACCACAAACTCATCAGGACGAACCCGGATGTAGATTATCAACTGAAAAAGCAGAGGTCGTTGTTCTAAGTATTGAAAATAATCTATAAACTATTTAAATATGCACTAATGTTTTACCATGTTCCTCCATCAATCACATTGCCCCTTCAATGAAAATCTTCCAAAAGGAATGTAAGTATGAGTCAAAAACTAAACACATCGTATCATCTTTCCACACATGTGCATTTTCTCATGGGAGGGAATCCGTCATTTCTCCTTACAATTAAATGCTACGGGTGACGCCATCAACAGCTCTTGGCTACATTACTCAATCTAAGGCGCAACTAGGGTGCAACTAGGGCGCAACGAGGGCGTAGGTGGTGCCTAACTGCGGCGCAACTAGGGCGATAGTCAGGCGCAACTAGGGCGTAGCTAGTGCCCAACTGAGGTGCAACTAGGGCGCAACCAGGGCGCAAGTAGGGCGCAACTAGGGCGCAAGAAGGGCGTAAGCAAGATGCAACTAGGGCCCGAGAAGGGTGCAAGTAGTGCGCAAGTAGGAAGCAAGTAAGGCGCAAGTAGGGCGCAGTTAGGGCGCAACTTTGGCGCAACTAACGCGTAGCTAGCGCCCAACTCAGGCGCAACTAGGGCGCAGCAAAGTCAAAACAAGGGCGCAACTAGGGCGCAAGTAAAGTGATGTTAGGGTGCAACAAGGGTGCAACTAGGGCGCAACTAGGGTGTAGCGAATGCCTAATTAAGGTGCAACTAGGGCGCAACTAGGGTGCAACTAGGGTGCAACTAGGGCGCAACTAGGGCGCAACTAGGGCGCAACTAGGACGCAACTACGGCACAACTAGGGCACAGCTAGGGCACAACTAGGGACCAACTAGGGTAGCTAGTGCCCGACTGAGGCGCAACTAGGATCCAACTAGGGCGCAAGTAGGGCGCAAGTAGGGTGCAACTATGGCGCGACTAGGGAACAACTACGGCGTAACTAGGGCCCAAGGAGGGCACAAGTAGAGCGCAACTAGGGAACAACTAGGGTGCAACTAGGGTGAAGGTAGTGCACAAGTATGGCGCAACTATGGCGCAACTAAGGAACAACTAGGGTGCAAGTAGGGCGCAAGTAGGACACAAGTAGGGCGAAACCAAGGTGCAACTAGGGCGCATCTATGACACAAGTATGGCGCAAGTAGGGTGCAACTAGGGCGCAACTAGGACGTCACTAGGACGTAACTAGGGTGCAACTAGGGCGCAAGTAGGACGCAAGTACGACGCAACTACAGCACAACCAGGACGCAACTAAGGCACAACTAGGACGTAGCTAGTGTCCAACCGAGGTACAACTAAGCTGCAACTAGGGCGCAAGTAGGGCACAACTAGGGCGCAAGAAGGGCGCAACCAGGACACAACTAGGACGCAACTAGGACGCAACTAAGGCGCAAGTAGGGCGAAAGTAGGGCACAACTAGGGCGCAACTAGGACGCGAGAAGGATGCAAGTAGGGCGGACCTAGGGCGTAGCTAGGGTGTAACTAGTGTGCAACTAGGGCACAAGTAGGGCGCAAGAAGGGCGCTAGTAGGGCGTAACTAGGGCACAACTAGGGTGTAACTAAAGCATAGCTAGTGCCCAACTGAGGCGCAACTAGGGTACAACTAGGGCGCAAGTCGATCGCAGCTTAGGCGCAAGTAGAGCGCAACTAGGGCGCAACTAAGGTGCAAGTAGGGCACAACTAGGGCGCAACTAACGCACAACTAGGGTGCAACTAGGGCGCAACTAGGATGTAGCTAGTGTCCAACTGAGACGCAACTAGGGCGCAACTAGGGCACAAGTAGGACACAACTTGGGTGTAAGTACGGCACAACTAGAGCGCAACTAGGGTGCAAGTAGGGCGTAGGTAGGGCGCAAGTAGGGCGCAAGTGGGCCGCAACTAGGACGCAACTAGGATGCAACCAGGGTCTAAGTAGGACGCAAGTAGGGTGCAAGTAGGCTGTAACTAGGACACCACTAGGACACAAGTAGGGCGCAAGTAGGAGGCAAGTAGGGCGTAAGTAGGGGGCAAGTAGGGCGCAACTAAGGGACAAGTAGGGCACAAGTAGGGTGCAACTAGGGCACAACTAGGGCGCAGCTAGTGCCCAGCTGAGGCGCAACTAGGATGCAACTTGGACGCAACTAGGACGTAACTAGGACGCAACCAGGATGCAAGTAGGGCACAAGTAGGGTGCAACTAGGGCGTAACTAGGGCGCAACTAGGCGTAGCTAGTGTCCAAGTGAGGCACAACTAGGGTGCAACTAGGGCGCAACTAGGACACAACAAGGGCACAACTACAGTGTAACTAGGGCACAACTAGGGCGCAACTAGGACGCATGTAGAATGCAAGTAGGGTGTTATGGGAGCCGCCGGTCGCGGCGGTGATTACGTCATCATGCTGAGCTCATATTCATGTTTTGATGCTCCCATTTTATTCTATGTGAAATAGCGTGCAAAATCGACCCAAGAACCAGGTCATTCAGAAAGAAAGAAACGACCGTGCAAAGGCGAGAGGTGCACCTCCAGAAGAGAGGAGACGTACCAGTTCGACCCCGAGCACGGCGGAGCGACTTTCTCACCCACTGTAGCCAAAGCGCCCCTAGATGGACGCTTAGCCAATGAGGCAAGGTTCATTGGGGTCCATGGGCGCTTCAAGATGGCGGTTGGAGCTACATTCGCAAGCAAAGGCGCTTCGGGCGGCCGTGACCCCCGCTGGCGGTGCTGCCAGCGGCCGTCACGCGTGGAGCACTCAAACGGCCATAACTTAGCCGTTTCTTCATGGATTGAGACGTTCTTTGGTGCGTTGGAAAGCTCGTGGAACTTACGACATGATGCATGTGTTATTTGCATGAGTGCGCCTCAATAGAGGGCTTCGAGATGCTGAGTAGCTTTCGGCTGGCTCAGAGGGGCTAGTACATAAGGAAGCCTAGGGGTTGTTCTAGGCATGCCAACCTTACCCAGAGATTATGTACATTGTCTTGTACTGATTTATCAAGTTGAAATGATTCATTCCTTGCCCAAATCTCTTTGTGCTCCAAGTATTGCCTTGCACACGTCCATTCGGTCCTACAAGTCTTCCGTAGCGCACCTTGGTGCATACGTCGCCGGGAGAGTCGCATGGCGGGAACCTCGATCACTAGCAGTGGTCTTGCTGCTAGGAGAGGGTCGTGCGACATCTCAAGGGTCGACCCACACACCAAGGGGTCGAGGGTTGGGAGGTTTATCCCAAGGGCTTGGCGTGTGACCATCACGCCGGGCGCCCCTCGGTTCACATAGGGCGTAAGTAGGGCATAACTAGTACCCAACTGAGTCGTAAGTAGGGCGTAACTAGGGCGCAACTAGGGAGAAGCTAGGATGCAAGTAGGGTGCAACTAGGGTGCAAGCAGGGCACAATTAGGGTGCAAGTAGGACGCAAGTAGGGGAAAACTAGGGGGCAACAAGGGCCCAATTCGGGCGCAACTAGGCTGCAAGTAGGACGCAAGTAGGGTGCACGTAGGGCACAAGTAGGGCACAACTAGGGCCATACTAGGGCACAACGAGGATGCAAGTAGGGTGGTACAAGGACGCAACTAGGGCATAGCTAGTGCCGAATTGAGGCACAACTAGGGTACGACTACGGCTCAAGTAGGGTGCAACTAGGGCGCAAGTAGGGCACAATTAGGGTGCAGCTAGGGCACAACTAGGGCCCAACTAGGGCGTTAGTTTGCGCCCAACTGAGGTGCAACTAGAACGCAACTAGGGCGCAAGTAGGGCACAACTAGGGCACACGTAGGGTGCAAGTAGGGCACAATTAGGGCCCAACTAGGAAGCAACTAGGGTGCAACTAGGACGCAAGTATGATGCAAGAAGGACGCAAGTAGGACGTAAGTAGGACGCAAGTAAGACGCAACCAGGGCACAACTAGGGCGCAAGTAGGGCACAAGTAGGGTCCAACTAGGGCGTAACTAGGACACAACTAGGATGCAAGTATGGCACAAGTAGGGTTCAAATAGGGCGCAACTAGGGCATAACTAGGACGAAAGTGGAACGCAATTAAGGCACAACTAGGGTGCAACTAGGACACAAGTAGGGCGCAAGTAGGACACAACTAGGGCGTAACCAGGACACAACTAGGACGTAACTAGGACGTAGCTAGCGCCCAACTGAGGTTCAACTAGGTTGCAACTAGGACGCAAGTAGGGCGCAACTTAGGTGCAAGAAGGACGCAACTATGACACAACGAGGACGCAACTAGGGTACAAGTAGGACGCAAGTAGGGCACAAGTAGGGCGTAAGTAGAGAACAACTAGGGCGCAAAGTAGGGTGCAACTAGGGTGCAACTAGGGTACAGCTAGGGCACAAGTAGGGTGCAAGTAGGACGCAATTAGGACGCAACTAGGATGCAACTAGGATGCAACTAGGGTGCAATTAGGGCACAACTAGGACGTAACGAGGGTGCACCTAGGGCGCAAGTAAGGCGCATGTAGGGCGCAAGTAGAGCGCAAGTAGGGCGCAACTAGGGCACAAGTAGGGCCCAAGTAGGGCGGAGCTAGGGCATAAGAAGGGCACAACTAGGGCGCAACTAGGGTGCACGTAAGGCACTCATAGGGCACAAGTAGGATGCAACTAGGGCACAACTAGGGCATGGGTAGTGCCCAACTAAGGCGCCACCAGGGCGCAACTAAGACGTAAGTCGGACGCAACTTGGGCGCTGGTAGGGCGCAACTAGAGCGCAAGCTGGGTGCAAGTAGGACGCAAGTCGGGCACAACCTAGGCACAACTAGGGTGCAACTAGGGTGTAACTAGGGTGTAGCAAGTACCCAGCTGAGGCACAACTATGGCGCTACTAGGACGCAAGTAAGACTCAAGTTGGGTGCATGTACGGCACAACGAGGGTGCAACTAGGGTACAACTTGGGTGCAAGTAGGGCGTAAGTAGGGTGCAAGTAGGGCACAAGTGGGACGCACCTAGGGTGCAACTTGGACGCAACTAGGGTGTAAGTAGGACGCAAGTAGAGTGCAAGAAGGCCGCAACTAGGGCACCACTAGGGCACAAGTAGGGTGCAAGTAGGAGGAAAGTAAGGCGCAACTAGGCACCAACTACGGCACAACTAGGGCGCAACTCGGACGCAACTAGGACGTAGCTAGTGCCCAATTGAGGCGCAACTAGGATGCCACTTGGGCGCTACTAGGGCGTAGCTAAAGCACAACTAGGGCACAAGTAGGCTGCAAATAGGGCACAACTAGGGTGTAACTAGGACGCAACTAGGGGTGGCTCGTGCCCAAGTGAGGCACAACTACGGCGCAACTAGGACGCAACTAGGACAGAACTAGGGCACAACTAGGGCGCAACTAGGGCGCAACTAGGGCACAACTAGGTTGCAAGTAGGATGCAAGTAGGGCACAAGTATGTCGCAAGTAGGGCATAACAAGGGCACAATTAGGGCGTAGTTAGTGTCCAACTGAGGTATAACTAGGGTGTAACTAAGGTGAAACTAGGGCGAAACTAGGGCGCAAGTAGGGTGCAACAAGGGTGCAAGTAGGGCACAAGTAGGGCGGAAGTAGGGCGCAAGTAGGGCTCAACTAGAGTGCAACTAGGGCAGAACTAGGGTGTAACTAGGGAGTAACTAGGGAGCAAGTATGGCGCAAGTAGGAGGCAACTAGGGTGCAACTAGGATGCAACCAGGGTGCAAGTAGGGTGCAACTAGGGTGCAACAAAGGATGTAACCAGGACGCAACTAGGACGTAACTAGGGCATAGCTAGTGTCCAAGTGAGGCGCAACTAGGACGCAACTAGGGTGCAAGTAGGGCGGAAGTAGGGCACAAGAGGAGTGCAACTATGACACAACTAGGACGTAACTAGGACACAATTAAAGCGCAAGTAGAGAGCAAGTAGGGCTCAAGTAGGGTACAAGTGGGGAAAAACTAGGGCGCAACTAGGGCACAAGTAGGGCGTAAGTAGGGTGCAAGTAAGGCATAAGAAGGGTGTAACTAGGGCACAACTAGAGCGCAACTAGGGCGCAACTAGGGGGCAACTAGGGCGCAACTAGGGTACAAGTAGGACGCAAGAAGGGCGCAACTAGGGTGCAACTAGGGCACAAGTAGGGCACAAGTAGGGCGGAAGTAGGGCGTAACTAGGGTGCAACTAGGGCGCAATTAGCGCGCAAGTAGGGTGCAAGTAGGATGCGAGTAGGGCGCAACTAGGGTGCAACTGGGGCGCAACTAGAGCGCATCTAGTGTCCAACTGAGGCGCAACTAGTGCCTAACTAGTGCACAAGTCGGTCGCAACTTAGGCGTAAGTAAAGCGCAACTAGGGCACAAGTTGGGCGCAAGTAGGGTGCAACTACGGCGCAACTAAGGCGCAACTAGGGTGCATCTAGGGCACAACTAGGGTGTAGCTAGTGCCTAACTGAGGCGCCACTAGGACGCAGCTAGGGCGCGAGTAGGACGTAACTAGGATGCAAGTACGGCACAACTAGGGTGCAACTATGGCGCAACTAGGGTGCAAGTAGGGCATAAGTAGGGCACAAGTAGGGCGCAAGTGGGGCGCAACTAGGGCGCAACGAGGACGTAACTAGGACGTAAGTAGGACGCAAGTAGGATGCAAGTAGGCCGTAACCAGGGCACCACTAGGGTACAAGTAGGATGCATGTAGGAGGCAAGTAGGGCGCAACTAAGGGGCAACTAGGGTGCAACTAGGGTGCGATTAGGGCACAACTAGGACATAGCTAGTGCCCAACTAAGGTGCAAGAGGGACACAACTTGGGCGAAACTAGGACGTAACTAGGGCGCAAGTAGGGCGCAAGTAGGATACAACTAGGGCAAAACTAGGGCGCAACTAGGCGTAGCTAGTGCCCAAGTGAGGCACAACTAGGGTGCAACTAGGGCGCAACTAGGACGCAACTAGGGCGCAACTAGGGCGCAACTAGGGCGCAACTAGGGCATAACTAGGACACAAGTAGGGAGTAAGTAGGTCGAAAGTAGGATGTAACCAGGGTGCAATGAGGGCGTAGTTAGTACCCAACTGAGGCGTAACTTGGGCGTAACTAGGGTGCAAGTAGGATGAAACTAGGACGCAACTAGGGAGAAACTAGGGTACAAGTAGGGCACAAGTAGGGTGCAAGTAGGACGCAAGTAGGGGATAACTAGGGGGTAACTAGGGCACAAGTTAGGCGCAACTAGGCTGCAAGTAGGGCGGAAGTGGGGCGCAACTAGGGCGATACTAGGGCGCAACTAGGGCGCAAGTGGGGTGCAACGAGGGGGATACTAGGGTGCAACTAGGATGCAAGTAGGGCGATACTAGGGCGTAACTATGGCATAGCTAGTGCCTAATTGAGGCACAACTAGGGCGCGACTAGGACGCAAGTAGGGTGTAATGAGGGCGCAAGTAGGGAGCAAGTTGGGCGAAACTAGGATGCAACAAGGGTGCAACTAGGGCGCAATTAGGGCACAGATAGAGCACAACTAGGGCCGAACTAGGGCGTAGCTAGTGTCCAACTGAGGCGCAACTAGAACGCAACAAGGGCGCAAGTAGGGCGCAACTAGGGCGCAAGTAGGGCACAATTAGGGCATGTTAGGGGCGCAACTAGGGTACAGCTAGGGCGAAAGTAGAACGTAAGAAGGGCACGAGTAGGACGCAAGTAGGACGCAACCAGGGCGGAACTAGGACGCAACTAGGGCACAAGTAGGGTGCAAGTAGGGCGCAAGTAGGGTGCACGTAGGGCGCGAATACGGCATAACTAAGGCGCAACTAGGATGCAAGTATGGCACAAATAGGACGCAACTGGGGCATAACTAGGACAAAAGTAGGACGCAGTTAAGGCACAACTAGGGCGCAACTAGGGCACAACTAGGAAGCAAGTAGGGCGCAAGTAGGACACAACTAGGGCCCTACCAAGACACAACTATGATTCAACTAGGACGTAGCTAGCACCCAACTGAGGTTCAACTAGGGTGCAACTAGGACGCAAGTAGGGCGCAAATAGGGTGCAAGAAGGGTGCAACTATGACACAACGAGGACGCAACTAGGGTGCAACTAGGACGCAAGTAGGGTGCAAGTAGGGCGCGAGTAGGGTGCAACTAGGTCGCAAAGTAGGGTGCAACTAGGGCGCAACTAGGGTGTCACTAGGGCGCAAGTAGGGTGCACGTAGGGCGCAAGTAGAATGCAACTAGGAAATAACTAGTGTGTAACTAGGGTGCAAGTAGGGCGCAAGTAGGGCACACGTAGGACGTAACTACGGCGCAACTAGGGCGCAAGTAAAACGCAAGTAAGGCACAAGTAGGGCTCAATTAGGGCACAACTAGGGTGCAAGTAGGGCACAAGCAGGGCGGAGCTAGGGCGTAAGTAGGGCACAACTAGGGCACAACTAGGGTACATGTAAGGCGCTAGGAGGATGCAACTAGGATGCAACTAGGGCGCAACTAGGGCGTAACTAGTGTCCAACTGAGGCGCAACTAGGGTGTAACTAGGGCGCAAGTTGGACGCAACTTGGACGCAAGTAGGGTGCAACTAGGGCACAAGTTAGTGCAAGTAGGGTGCAACTAGGGCACAACTGAGGCACAACTAGCAAATTAAGAACCAGAGCAATACAGATGTGTATTCATTCTTAAAGGGGTTTAGGTGGATGAAGTGCGTCGATCCTGTGATCTGGACAGCTCAGCAAAAAGCAAAAACGACTGGGTTCTCACTGGCATGATTCACTTCGCACACTCTACGACTAGGAGTGCTGGATTACGAGCTTAGAAACGACAATAGAAACGGCACCCCGACTGGGAGTGCCGGAATGCGTGCATAGAAATGACACCCACCTACCACAAGACGAATGTATTAGGAGAGTATATCGCAAGGAGTATCTCAAAAAACATACGCAAGTGAATTTGTACACTTTTTCACTAAGTCCACCTCTCTCCCAATACACCTTTGTACACACACCTCTAATGCAATTCGACTTCGGGGGTGGGGGGGGGGGACGACTTGAACACAAATTGCCCCTCCCAAAAAGTTAGGAGTATATATAGTTTGTGTACTGGTAATTGGTGCGGATAGACAACCTAAAGAAACACGAGTGTGTGTTATTTTATTCGATTCAAGTAGCTTTGGAGTGTCAATCTGAATATCTTGACGGTTCACATTTTCCGCACTGTTTGCTACGGGCACAACGTGAGCAAGGAACCGGGACCCCGACATGAAGTCCTCCCTCCCAAATCTCACCGAGTGTGTTGGGGGAGAGTGTTGGAATGTGTATCTGGTAGACATAGAAAGTAGAATACTTGTGTACATCCACAACAAAACACAAGTGTATCAAATTATGTAATCCCCGATGTACCCTTGTATGCACTCCTCCAAATACAATCGTGACTTCCAAGGGGAGGAGGGGGGATGTCGAGACCCCCCCCAAACCCCCCTAAGTGTATCGGAGGAGTACATCAGGGAGTATCTTGGAAGCAATTTCTATTAAGTACACTGATGTTTCTTAAATACATTTCTACTTTATACACATTGAGCCCCCTTCCCCCCCCCCCCCCC